>JAGFNQ010004377.1:308084-338168 GCA_024364735.1 Boesenbergia rotunda | reverse complement strand
GTCTAATACATACTGATGTATGTGGACCAATGTCAACTCATGCACAAGGAGGCTATAGCTACTTCATCACCTTTATCGATGATCACTCACGATTCGGGTATGTGTTCTTGATGAAACACAAATCTGAAGCCTTTGAGAAATTCAAAGAGTTCAGAAATGAAGTAGAGAAACAGCTTGGTAAAAGTATTAAAATACTTCGATCCGATCGGGGTGGTGAATACTTGAGTCAAGAGTTTCAAGATTATCTTAGGGACAATGGGATATTGTCCCAATGGACTCCGTCGTATACACCACAGCATAATGGTGTATCTGAGAGGCGCAACCGAACCTTGATGGACATGGTTAGGTCAATGATGAATCATGCAACTCTTCCAAAATCCTTTTGGGGCTATGCACTAAAGACAGCTGTTTACTTGCTAAACAGAGTCCCGACCAAGGTAGTCTCTAATACTCCATATGAGATATGGAATAGTAAGAAACCTCACTTAACTCACCTTAAGATATGGGGTTGTCCTGCTTATGTGAAGCGGGTTGTATCAGACAAATTGGATGCTAAGTCTGATAAATGTCTATTTATTGGGTATCCTAAGGAAACGAAGGGTTACCAATTCTATCATCCCTTGGAGCAAAAGGTGTTTGTTTCAAGGCATGCTGTATTTCTAGAAAAAGAATTTCTTTTACAAGAAAACAGTGGGAGTGGCATTGAACTTGATGAAGTTCAAGAAACTCCAATAGACATTACAGAGACACCTAGTCTAGACCCACAACCGATAACTCATAGTGATAAGCTATCAGTTGAACCTAAAACAACACCACCTCTTCGTAGATCTGATAGGACATGCAATATTCCAGAGAGATACGGATTTCTCATAAGTGAATCGAACGACGTGTTACTCATAAGCGATGATGAACCTATCAGTTATGAAGATGTTCTGAAAAGTTCAGAAAGGGACAAATGGCTTGAGGCCATGAAGTCGGAAATGGATTCCATGTACGAAAATCAAGTATGGGACTTGGTTAACCCACCTGAAGGGATTAAGCCCATAGGGTGCAAGTGGGTTTTCAAGAAGAAAACCGACATGTAAGGTAATGTAGTTACCTTTAAGGCTAGATTAGTGGCAAAAGGATATCGTCAAAAACAAGAAATTGATTATGACGAAACCTATTCGCCAGTAGCTATGCTTAAATCCATTCGGATGCTCCTAGCCATAGCAGCTCATTATGATTATGAGATATGGCAATGGATGTGAAAACAACTTTCCTTAATGGAAACCTGCTTGAGGACGTATACATGATACAACCTGAAGGTTTCACATCGGTTGATAAAACCAAAGTATGCAAGCTTCGACGATCCATATATGGACTGAAGCAAGCATCAAGGAGCTGGAACATCCGTTTTGATGAGACAATCAAAGAGTTTGATTTCTCACAAAATCCTGACGAACCTTGTGTGTACAAGAAGGTCAGTGGGAGTGCAGTCGTATTCCTAGTATTATATGTCGATGACATCTTACTTATAGGAAACGATATATCAGTTTTACAAACAGTTAAAATATGGTTGTCCAAAACTTTCTCCATGAAAGACCTGGGAGAAGCAACCTATATCCTTGGGATTAGAATCTATAGAGATAGATCAAAACGGTTGCTTGGTCTTTCACAGTCTACATATATAGACCTAGTGCTAAAGAGGTTTAGCATGTCGGAATCCAAGAAAGGTTACCTTCCCATCAGGCATGGGATCAACCTTTCAAAGTCTATGTGTCCGCGCACAGAAGACGAGAGGATTTGCATGAATAAGATTCCCTATGCATCCGCGATAGGATCTATCATGTATGCTATGTTATGAACTAGGCCAGATGTATCGTATGCTCTGAGCGTCACGAGCAGATACCAGTCTGATCCAGGAATGGATCATTGGGCGGCTGTCAAGACAATCCTTAAGTACTTAAGAAGAACTAAGGATGTGTTCCTAATATATGGAGAAGGAGATTTGGTAATACGTGGGTATACAGATGCCAGTTTCTAGACAGATAAGGATGACTCCAAATCGCAGTCTGGATACGTATTTATTTTGAATGGAGGCGCAGTGAGTTGGAAAAGTTCCAAACAAGACACCGTAGCGGATTCTACCACGGAAGCGGAGTATATCGCAGCTTCGGAAGCAGCAAAGGAAGCAGTTTGGATCAAGAAGTTTGTCTCCGAACTTGGTGTGGTTCCATCCATTGATGAAGCAGTGCCGGTTTACTGCGACAACAATGGAGCTATTGCACAAGCGAAGGAACCAAGGTCTCATCAGCGATCCAAACACGTGCTTCGACGCTATCATCTGATCAGAGAGATTATAAGTAGGAATGACATACAAATTGAGAAAAACCCCACTGAAAGAAATTTAGCGGATCCTTTAACTAAGGTCTTGCCTCAAAGCAAGTTTGAGGGTCATGTAAGAGCCTGTGGTATTGGATACCGTAGCGATTGGCATTAGGCCAAGTGGGAGTTTGTTAGTGATATGAGAGAAGTGTCCTAAGGCAATCGCCTTATGATGTAAATATTTATATTAATAAATGATAATTCACTATTTGAGTATACATGTTTTGTGTATTTGATTGGGATCTTAAACTCATCTACTGAATGTCCGCAATACAACTCACAGCATAAGAGAATTTGTGATGGGATCACAACTAGTGATTATCTCTACATGTGCAATTGTGAAGTATTGAAACTATCCCTAGTCGATGAATTAATAAAAACGGACACTATCGATTCTGTTGAGACTAGCATGGGTTATTCTCTAATCAGCTGATTCTCACTGGCTGGTGACATTGGGATGTCCGGAGATAAACATGGATGCTAGTTAAGGGAACTAGTTCATTGGAGTGACTAGCTGTGAGACTTCATATGGTAATCTATATAGATATGTCAATGAAGTTCTTACTGCGGCTTAAGTGCGATGTTCCTTTGACTTGCGGTGTTCAAGTCATCTTGGTCATGGAGACTTATACTTTAACATCTTAAGCAAGCATCTCCTAGGAGGTGTGGACCCAGGATGATTGGGTATAAGCCAAAGTGCCCGAAGATGTTTGAACAGCCTACAAAGGATTCACCACTCCTTGCGAGGAGATGTATACCCAGGCCTATCGTCGGATTGTTACTCAAAAACCTCTGGCCAGAGTATATCATGTTAAGAGTGCGAGTCTCTTAAATACATGAGAGTAATTAGAAATCCAAAGGACGAGAAAGACATTACTTGGGCTAGGTGTGACGTAGTCAGCCTAGTGGGGACTGATACAAATTGACCGTGTCCTGAACCAAGTGGGTATAAGATGGTGAAGGGAATGGGGCACGATTCATTAGAGCTGCTGAAGGGTTTCAGAATAATTTCTTCTGAGGTCAAACCGTTAATCTTTCGATTAATTGGGGATCATGATGTACTACTAGGTGTCACTCATGATCGTTCTATAATTAGTTGATTATAGACGGCCAACATAAATCGAAAGCCTATTTAGTCACACGCACTACGAGTAATCCGAGGGATTTAAAACGAGTTGAAAATTAGATTTTCCGATCAAGAAAAATAAGTCGAATCTGAGTTGATCAGAGGCGCAATGGAAGCTAAAAATGGCTAAGTCTTTTGAAGGCTTTTTGGGCGAATTAAATGAGTTTAATTCGCGTTGGTTCGGCTCGGTTTGGGCCGGCCAAAGAGGGTGCCAACCCTCCTTGGTTGGCCGGCCATTAAAAGGGAGAAAAACCAATTTAATTGGTTTAATTAATAAAATAAATCTAGTGCGATTTATTTTATAAATTATGGATAAATAAATTTGTATAAAGAAATTTATATAAATAAATTTGTAGAAATTTATTCTTTTTATGGAAGTTAAAATAATCCATGAATTGGTTTATTTTAATTTTATAAAATCAATTATGAATTGATTTTTTCATAATAAGAAAGTTTATAAATTTCTTATAAAATTTATTCCATAATTTAAAGAGAAGAAGAATTTGTTTTATTATAAATTAGTTATAATAAGACTCGGCTTAAACGGAATAATTAATAAGAGAATTTATAAGATAAATTTCTTATAACTAATTCCGTTAATTCCGTTAAGAGGGAGACTTAGCAAAGGAGTTGCTACTATATAAAGGAACCAAAGGCAAGCCCTTATTATGATTTACTAATTGAGATTAGTAACTTCCTCTCTCCCCTCTCTCTTATTCTCTTCTCCCTCTCCTTTCCCTTAGGGCCGGTGCCCTTCTTGGAGAATTAGGGCCGGCTTCCACCTTCCTTGCTAGGGCCGGCGCACCCTATCAACACCAAGCAAGGTTGCCGTGAGCTTCAAGAAGAAGGAGAAACGAAACAAGAAGAAGAAGAAGCGGATAGCGACTCCTCTCTTCCCGGAATTCGATTCCGTTTTCTTGGTGGTTAGTTTCCTTTTCTTCTCTTGATCTTCTTTGTTGTGCCTATAGAGAATCTAGTAGTTCTCGTCGGCACAAAACTCGTGACTTTGCGAAGTCATCCCAAAGAGAACTCGGCGTGGACGCGAATAGAGGCGGAGCTTCCAAGGGACGCTACGGTTGGATCTCGTCCCTTACTTCGAGTTACGAGAGGTATAATGTAAATTAGTTTACTTTTCCACAAAGTTTCATTTTATGATTATGTCAACACACTATAAGGTTGCATGCTAGATACGAAGTTAAAATAATTTAGGAAATTATTTTATGCAAACTCTTCCGCTGCACGTAAAAAATTTTAAATTTTACGAACTCGTATCCTTGTCAACATGCACCCGGTCCCAACATGGACGGGTATCACTGCGGTACCTCGAAAATCATAGAAGCCTTTTTGGGAAAACAAAACCAAAAAGGGACTGTCTTGAGACCTAAGGCAAATTCTACAAATCTCGGACCCACTATAACGGCCAGGGAAGCAATAGTGGGTTTAGGGACCCACTGTGACATAGTTTCTTCATTACACGCACTACTCTAATCAGTCAATAACACTTCCTTCGATCAGACTTGAAGGGAAGGGTTTGTGATGGGGTTGAGCACCCCGTGACTGACACGTAAAGGGAAGAAGCTATGTGGCAAGATGTGTCGAGGCTGAACGACTCTCTCTCCGGAGCCCCATAAACCCTCTTGGGAAGGAGATCTCCCGAGACCCCCGCGGGTAGACATGCTCCGAATAACAGATCAGAAGATGCACTCCCGAGATCACCTAGGGAAGCCAGGCCTCGAGACCACCCCGACAAGATAAAATGCCCGGGACCCCCCCCCCCCCCGGGCCAAGAGACCCCGAGAGCACCTCGGGGAAGCGGAGCTCCAGAAGCCTTTGGCCTTAAGGAATGATCCCCCTTTTTTCGGATCTGCGAATAACCATTACCGATTATCGTGGAGTCATCATGACCCATAATTGTCGCAACGCTCCGATCTTAATGACGGCATGGACCGTTACAAAGGTTATCCTGTAACCAACAATTGGGGGGGGGGGGGGGGATGTGGCAAACATCGTGGAGACTCGTGATACAATTGTCGTATCTATAAAAAGTACTCCAACCCCTCAGGTAAAAGGGTTAGACTCTCTCTTTACTTCACGCATATCCTTCTTGCCTTCTCATCTCCTAGATTGAGGCACTGACTTGAGCGTCGGAGTGGGCTCCACCAGACAACCTCCGGCGTCTTCCCCTAACGCTCGTATTGATCTCGCAGGGTGTGACTCTTTCCTCTAGCGTCAGCGTCAGCGTCAGCGTCCGCGTGGGCTGAATCCTGGTGACTAGCCGTCGACGTCAATTCCTTCCGAAACAGGGAGCAAAGAGATCCTTCATAATACTTAATCCAATGGGGATCAAACCCTTAATAAACCTGTGGACCCTCATCCGTTATCAACTTATAGATGATAATAATGTAGGTTATGAATTCTACACATATAAACCTTACATCCAATAATACAAACTCTATGACTATTAATTAGATTACATAACAAATTTGTCTCTTAACGGTATAGATCCGCATGTCACAAATTATATGTGAGCCCATCAAAATGGATAAAATCCAACCCTCATAAGTAAATATGCTTCTTAAGTAGGATTTTATATTTTACATCTTGTTATCTTATATTATGACACTCCTTCGTTAGAAAAGAAAGAAATAATGAGAAAGAACAGAAAAGATAAGCGTTTGATTTTAGACCATGTTTAAATGATAGGAAAAACTTATAAAGTATAATATTAACAATCAAATATCTATCTTGGGTAATGGCGTAGTGGTATGACATCTTCTCAATTTTTTAAATATTTAAGGATCGAATTGACGAATACATTTCTCTTAATGGATAGTTGACTTAAGAACATCCTGATTTATCTTTATAATCAATGGAAACTTTCTATGGGACTAGATCAAGCCGATCACCTCAAAATTAATCAGCCTAAACTAGATACCAAGGCATAAAATAAAAAACAATCAAATATCCTATATCATCAAATATCCTCGTAATCAAAGTGTATGAAATAAAAAATATTTCATAGATTTCAAAGAATGTTCTTGTCTTTATTTTTCTCTTTTTTTAACTTTTAATGTGGTTTTCGATATATTTTGAGTTGTTAAAATGAATAAAACAAGACTAAAACACTATCATCTACATGGAATGGCCAACAGTCTAATGCGAGAAAAGGGTGAAACTCCGAGTCAAAAAAAATCATAGAAAGATGAAAAGCCTCCAATTTTTTGTGTACGAAAATGGAAACCCCCTATAAAAAGGAAGACAAGATTTTATTTTATTTATTTATTTTGATAAAATTTGATTAGACATGTACTCTTCCGGTCTCAAACTTGATAGTAAATTACAATTCTGATACTATTTTAAAAAGACTTTTATAGTCTCAAAGTTGATCGTTTACCTTTTTTTAGTCCTAAATTTTAAATGAAACAAGGTGAACCTTAGGAGTTTTCGATTTTTAATTATTTTTAGCTTGAATACTATAACTCAATTAGGAATATGAACCCAAGACTAAAATAAAAATAAAGTATTAATTTTGAGACTAAAAAAGTTTTTCAAAAGTTTGATATCAGAATCGCCCATTTATTATCAAATTTGGTACCCAAAATGTATTTTTCTCTTAATTCAATTGTCTAAATTTTAGTCAACTAATTTTTAAGATAGACGATATTCTCTCTAGTTTATTTATTGGATAAATTTGAAGTGCAACTTTTATACACTTAAAGGTTGATCTTCATAATATTCGTCACTACTAAATTTCAAAATCTGATCCTCTTATTGGTTTCCTTAAATATTTTACTACTGCATTGCACCCCGTGGTAGTAGAAAGAAGAGAGATCAAATTTTGAGTGTCAAAAAAGATTAGATTCTAGGTGTAAGAGGAGAAAGAAAAATGCCAAGAACATGGTAATGCTCGCAAAAAAATAGCAATAGTTTCGGCTAATAATATCCAAGAGAACCTAAATTTTGAAAGTGATGATCAACGAAAAACCATGTGAGAATTTTGGGTCATTTGTGTTTGTAACTTATTACAGTAAAAAGTAAGGTTACGTTTGGTAAGGTGTAATTAGTCTTTTAATATAATCAGGATTACAGTACAAGATTAATTACTTTGTTTGGTACAGTTTTAAAACTGTAATGTGATGTAATCTGCATTACAAAAGTTAGTAAAAGTATTGTAATCTGGATTACAAGACCAATAATATGTAATACGGATTACATTACAGACTCAATTACATTACAAGCAGGATTACATTACCCTTAGGCTGCGTTTGGTTAGGGGTTATATAATCCAGCTTGTAATGTAATTGAGTCTGTAATGTAATCTAGATTACATATTGTTGGCATTGTAATCCAGATTATAACATTTTTACTAACTTTTGTAATGCAAATTACATTACATTATAATTTTAAAACTGTACTAAATAAAGTAACCAATCTTGTAATGTAATCCTGATTACATTACAAGACTGATTACGCCTTACCAAACGTAGCCTTAACCAAACATAACCTAAAGACTTCATCTTAATAGAGGCGGTCCCACACACTTTAAAAGAGAGTAAATCACGGGAGATATTTGTCCTAGTGTAGTGACCCCTTTATACGAGGAAATCAAACACTTAACTAAGTATTTTTCACATTCGTTGAGAATTGACCCAACGATGTATTGCAACAAACACACTTAAAGATCAAAACTCAGGGAACTCAGGTTGAAGTACTGTTTGAAAAACTTTGCCAATCGGAGAACTCATCTATATTGAAGAACTCAGTCAGATTGAGAAACTCAACTAAACTAGATAACTCGGCTAGATTAAAAAATTTGAGTAGCTTATAAAATTCAGCTAAACTAGAGATTTCAATCAGATTGAATTTTTGAGTTTGATTGTAAAATAAGAGTACATTTGAAATAAAATTAATATTATGATATCACCTTGGTAAAATATTCAGGGGAATAAATTAGAGGACTAAAATTCAAATTCCAATAACGAAGACTATTTTAAATGTTGATTTTTAAGTATGATACTCCAAGTTCGGATGATTCAGATGATCATGTAAAATACGGGTGGGAAAAAATATTATATATATATATATAGCAATATATATAAATTTATATACAATTACCATAAATAGGAGGTTAAAATTGGAAACAGTCATATGGAAAATTTTGGAATAATTTTCTTGAATTGTTGGAAATATTTGCAGGGAGTAAAATTGGTTGATTTTGAATTATTTAAGGAAAAGTTGGGTTTTCAGAATATACATATATAAATAAATAAATATTTATATTTATATAAAAGGAAAAGTTATAATTATATATATGTTTATAAATTACTCTCCTCACCCCTCACCGTATCCTAAACCCGACACCGCCGAACCCCTTCCCTTTCTCGCCCGACACCGCTGGACCTCACCCTAGCCGGTGGCCACTCGTCCTCGCCGGAGTGGTGCTAGTCTTTCCTCTTCGCGTCGCCGGCCTATCTAATAACTCATTCACGTGAGAGCCCGTTGGCACAGGCAGTCGATGTCGACAGCCACCGCCGCAAGTTTCCTACTCTACGCGAGCAGCCGAGTCCGGCCACCGTCACAGCTGTTCCTTCCTCGCGTGCGCTGCACACCTTACCGTGGCCTCACTACCACCTTCCTCTGCCATCGCCGCGGGTCGCTTTGGGCATCACCTTTTTGCCCCATGGTCGTCACCGCCCTAGACATCGCGCGCACCCCCGTGTACCACACCCATGTCTCTCACGCGGTTGGGTAAGTTCTGATTCCACCTCGTATTGATTTTGATGGAATTGCTATTAGGCTTATAGGATTAGTAGATGCAATGAGAATGGTTGTAATTGCTGATCGGATTTGGGGTTAGGCATAGTTGTTCTATTTCTGAGTCAGTTTTGAAATTTGAATTTGCTTTGATCCTGTTGGTTTCCTCTTCCTTTATGGTGAATTTTTTTGGATATGTGCAGAAGGTAGGACCATCGGCCACCATTCAGGTGAGGTTTGGTTGTTTTAGATTGATTGTGTGTAGATTCGATGATAAATTGGTAGATAGAAGTTAGATCTATTTGGATCGATGTGTTCAATAGCCATTTAGTGTTGGGTAGCCCCTGTGATGCTCTGTTTTAGGTTGTAGGTTTGTTTTGTTGGATCCTTTGAAGTTGCCGTGAGGTGCTACTTGAGGGTTTGATGTTTTGAGGGTTAGAGTTGTAGTTGTATACCTAAATTTTTATACCGGTTAGATGCGGGGATATAGGGTTGATTAAAACGGATGTTGTAATAAGGATGAATCCTAATTATACATAATAGTTAACTTTGTCATTTGTATCCTTGACATAGGATGTTGATTTAGATTCGTGTGTTTGATCGTGGAAATTATCTCAGATATGCATATGACATTATGAGGCGGGTACTTCTCCTTTGGTTCTATAGTTCTTTTACCTTAAATGCATGGTTATTTGATTATCTAAGTAGGTTGCTTTACCTTAAATCTATTTGCCTTGTTTTCCTGCTTGATACTTATTCGTGCTTGACCTTTGAGTGATAATTCAAATTGTTCAGTTATACAGTCTCATCCCTTGACTTCCGATCTAAAGCGTACTGTGGGTACGCATGTACTGTAGAATAATCATTTGACCTATCTAGGGTTTGGTTGACATTAGATAAAACCTACCCAGTAGATTAGTGCATGTTTATTTACCTTTGTGCTGATTGTGGTTTTCGTATATTTCCTTATTTTGATGTTATTAGTGTTTTCTGTTTCACATGGTGTTGTGTTTGATTGAGGTAGTGTTGCATTTGATTGAGCTATGATTGTTGCATTTGACTGACATGCATATACAGATATGATTTACATTTATTATATGATGTGGACCTGTTCAGCAGTATTAGTAGTTTATTGAGGTAGTAGGGGGATTTCTGATCTTGCCCCTACGTGTTATATGATTTTCAGGTATGTTTTATTTGTATAAATGCATTTTGTTTATGTTCTTAATTCCAGAGATTGTATACCCTTTGCTTTCTTTGTGCTTGTTTTACCCTTTTATATACCATACATTTATCTGTTCTTATACCCGTAGAGTTCCATCCGGAACTCACCACCCCTTGTTCTTCTTTTTGTTTCAGGTAGTCGATAGATGTGTCTCTTGCCGCCAGGAGAGGATCCAACTGCCAGTCTCCCAGTTTGAGTATTATTATTGGTTTTCGTACTTTTGTGATAGTTTTATAGTATTAGTGTCAATTTTGGTTTTATTATAGTTTTGGATGGTATATGGGTTTTCCTTCAAACATGTATTTATTTATTTCCACTGGATTTCGGTTTGCTGCGCTTAGCTATAGAAATTATATTTATGTTTATTGTTTGTCAGTTATATTATTAACTGCGTGGTTGTGTTGGAGTGAACACCAACCGAGTGTGGCTAAGCTATATTATTGTAGTTGATATGATGTATGTATGAGTTCCAGATTGTCCGCCGTATAGGAGAGGTGCTGCCCGTTTTTGAGCGAGCACGGGCCTCTGGGGCGTGACAATTTAGTGGTATCATAGCTTAGGTTCTCGAGGTATTTGGGTTCCTGTGGGGTTTATGAAGTTATTTTTGGCGGTTTATCGGAGCGTCAGTTTTCTCGAAGGTTGTGATATCTTTATGTTTTTTTTGTATTTTAGATTTTCTGAGGGTGTCTAGGTAATTTGGTAATTTGGTTGTTTTTGTTTTACGAGGTTTGCGATGTCGTATGTATTGGTTTTGGGATTTTTGGATTTACGAGATTTTGGTTTGGTTTACTTGGTTTCGGATTTTTTGATATTTTTGGGAGTCATTTTCTTGACTAGGATGTGTTGGGACTTGGCAGCAATGGACTCTTCAGGCGACGAGCAAATAACTTGGTAAATTTACTAGTAGTTGTATATTTTAGTAATACTTGTTAAATATTTCAATAGGATGACTTTTAATGTAAGGTATTATTCTTTTTGTAGGATAGAGGTATGTATATAGTGAAGGAGTTTAGTTGACCAGGGAGAATGGTGAATGTGAGTACTATTTGAAAATAAATTTGAATCTAGGGGATATTGTGAAAATGATTATTGGGAGACAGTTGAATTTTGATGGTCTGATGAGGTTAACTTTATTGTAGATTTGGAAGTGATTAATTTTGATTGTTGTTTGAGGATAAATTGGAATTAGTGGTTATAGTAGGAAATGGACTAGTATGATATATTTCTTCTAACAATTTATTTGTGGATTTATTTGGTGGATTTGTTTGGATTTGTTGGCATTAAGTGTGAGTGGATAAATGACTTTCTCTTTTAGAGGGTCATCTCGTTAGATTTTAGTTGAGGATAGTATGAAGACGGTGGATATCATGAAACCTTATCTGCATGATAAGTAAATAATTGGTGGATTTATGACAATGGTTTGTTAGTTAATAGTTGTCTTTGATTGGTGTGTTATAGACGAAGTCGGTAGATGTGATAATTTGCTTTGGGTTAGAACCCTGTTTTAATTGTCTTTGTGGCAACTCTGTAATAAGGAAGTAGGTTATTTTAGAGAGGTTTCACTAGGTTGTTGTAGTGGTCATGTGTTGATGTGAACTTGATTCTTGGGAAGAATTGAGTTTGGTTAACCATATTTGAATTTAGGAATTTAACCTAACCATGAGGAAGTAACGTGTGGTTACTTAAAATTTTAATTAAGTAAATATGGTAGTTAGGATTTATTTCTTTATGTGTAGTTCAGTCATATTCAGCCTACCAACTTTCAGTTTACCAGCTGCAGCAGATGGTCGAAGCTTCAACTTATCAACCTCAGCAGATTGTCGAAGCTACAAGTTATCAGCCTCAACAGTTCGCAGAGCTCCAGCACCTCAGTTTACGCAGCCAGCAGAAGTTCAGAAGATTCAGCCGCAGCTTAATCAGATGAAGCCACCATCAGTTTCAGAGATAGACTAGGTTTACGCTGTCACTAGAAATGAGGCACCGTTGGTTGATGAATTGGGTTTCTGTGATATTAATGAACTATAGGATATCTACACGTAGGTCATAGCTGGTATCTGTGTCTCTTCCACTTAGAGAGGAATAGGGTAAGATTCAATTTAGTAGATTAGTAGATCGGGTTCTACACTAGACGATTAGGTATTTATTATTTTAGTGTTAGTATGGTAGGTAACTTGTTTGATCCACGACCATGGTTATGGTTGACCATGAGAGTGATTTGTTGACTTATTACAGGTACGATCTGGTAGCTCCTATTGTCGAGTCGGAGAGCTAGGGTTAAACCTATCAAACAATTTATTGGGGTTTAGGATCTCAGCCATTGAGTTAGGTAGTGATGGCTTTCACTCAGTATTTATATCGTATATGGAAAGTTGGTACCTGGTTGGTCTAATAGCGAAATTTGGAGGACCAAATTTTTATTAGTGGGAGAGAATGTAAAATACGGGTGGAAAAAAATATTATATATAAATATATATATATATAGCAATATATATAAATTTATATGCAATTATCATAAATAGGAGGTTAAAATTGGAAACAGTCATATGGAAAATTTTGGAATAATTTTCTTGAATTGTTGGAAATATTTGCAGGGAGTAAAATTGGTTGATTTTGAATTATTTAAGGAAAAGTTGGGTTTTCCGAATATACATATATAAATAAATCAATATTTATATTTATATAAAAGGATAAGTTATAATTATATATATGTTTATAAATTACTCTCCTCACCCCTCAGCGTGCCCTAAACCCGACACCGCCGAACCCCTTCCCATTCTCGCCCGACGCCGCTGAACCTTGTTGGGACCGGGTGCATGTTGACAAGGATACGGGTTCGTAAAATTCTAAATTTTTACGTGCAGCGGAAGAATTAGCATAAAATAATTTCTCAAATTATTCTAACCACGTATCTAGCATGCAACCTTATGGTGTGTGGACATGATCATAAAATAAAACTTTGCGGAAAAGTAAACTAATTTACCAAGTACCTCGCGTAACTCGAAGTAAGGGACGAGATCCAACCGTAGCGTCCCTTGGAAGCTTCGCCTCTATTCGCGTCCACGCCGAGTTCTCTTCGGGATGACTTCGAAAAGTCACGAGTTTTGTGCCAACGAGAATTACTAGATTCTCTAAAGGCACAACTAGAACAACAAGAGAAAAGATAGGAAACTAACCACCAAGAGACGGAATCTAAATTCCGAGAAGGAAGGAGATGTGATCCGCTTCTTCTTCTCCGAGGTCGTCTTGGTGGATGAAGCTCACGCCCACCTTGGGAGTTGCGCCTGCCCTAGGGGAGGAGAGAGAGCCGGCCCTAGAGAGAGAGAGAGGCGTGTAGAGAGAGAGAGAGAGCAATTAATCTCTTGATTAATTGATTAGGAATTCAAGGCTTGCCTTTGGTTCCTTATATAGTTGCTTCTCCCTTGCCAAGTCTTTCTCTTAACGGAATTAACGGAATTAATTTTCATAAGAAATTTATCTTATAATCTTTCTTATGAATAATTCCGTTATGCCTAGTTTTATTATAACTAACTTTATAATAAAACAAATACTTCTCTCCTTTAATTATGGAATAAATTTTATAAGAAATTTATAAACTTTCTTATTATGAAAAAATCAATTCATAATTGATTTTATAAAATTAAAATAAACCATTCCATGGATCATTTTAATTTCCATAAAAAGAATAAATTTCTATAAATTTATTTATATAAATTTCTTTATACAAATTTATTTATCCATAATTTATAAAACAAATCGCGCTAGATTTATTTTATTAATTAAACCAAATAAATTGGTTTATCCCCTTTGTAGTGGCCGGCCAAACCAAGAGGGTGGACACCCTCTTTGGCCGGCCAATTCAAACCGAACCGATCGCGAATTAAACTCATTTAATTCGCCCAATAAGCCTTCAAAAGACTTAGCCATTTTTAGCTTCCATTGCGCCTCTGATAAATTCAGATTCGACTTATTTCTCTTGATCGGAAAATCCAATTTTCAACTCGTTTTAAATCCCTCGGATTACTCGTAGTGCGTGTGACTAAATAGGCTTTCGATTTATGTTGGCCGTCTATAATTAACTAATTATAGAACGATCATGAGTGGCACCTAGTAGTACATCATGACCCCCAATTAATCGAAAGATCAACGGTTGACCTCAGAAAGAATTCCGAAACCCTTCAGCAGCTCTAATGAATCGTGCCCCATTCCCTTCACCATCTTATACCCACTTGGTTCAGGACACGGTCTATTTGTGTCAGTCCCCACTAGGCTGACTACGTCACACCTAGCCCAAGTAATGTCTTTCTCGTCCTTTGGATTTCTAATTACTCTCATGTATTTTAGAGACTCGCACTCTAAACATGATATGCTCTGGCCAGAGGCTTTGAGTAACAATCCGACGATAGGCCTGGGTATACATCTCCTCGCAAGGAGTGGTGAATCCTTTGTAGGCTGTTCAAACATCTTCGGGCACTTCGGCTTATACCCAATCATCCTGGGTCCACACCTCCTTGGAGATGCTTGCTTAAGATGTTAAAGTATAAGTCTCCATGACCAAGATGACTTGAACACCGCAAGTCAAAGGAACATCGCACTTAAGCCGCAGTAAGAACTTCATTGACATATCTATATAGATAACCATATGAAGTCTTACAGCTAGTCACTCCAATGAACTAGTTCCCTTAACTAGCATCCATGTTTATCTCCGGACATCCCAATGTCACCAGCCAGTGAGAATCAGCTGATTAGAGAATAACCCATGCTAGTCTCAACAGAATTGATAGTGTCCGTATTTATCAATTCATCGACTAGGGATATTTTCAATACTTCACATTTGCACATTTAGAGATAATCACTAGTTGTGATCCCATCACAAATTCTCTTATGCTGTGAGTTGTATTGCGGACATTCAGTAGATGAGTTTAAGATCCCAATCAAATACACAAACATGTATACTCAAATAGTGAATTATCATTTATTAAAATAAATGTTTACAATCATAAGGCGATTGCCTTAGGACACTTCTCTCATATCACTAACAAACTCCCACTTGGCCTAATGCCAATCGCTACGGTATCCAATACCACAGCTCTAACATGACCCTCAAACTTGTTTGAGGCAAGGCCTTAGTTAAAGGATCCGCTAAATTCCTTTCAGTGGGAATTTTCTCAATTTGTATATCATTCCTACTTATAATCTCTCTGATCAGATGATAGCGGCGAAGCACGTGTTTGGATCGCTGATGAGACCTTGGTTCCTTTGCTTGTGCAATAGCTCCATTGTTGTCGCAGTAAACCGGCACTGCTTCATCAATGGTTGGAACCACGCCAAGTTCGGAGACGAACTTCTTGATCCAGACTGCTTCCTTTGCTGCTTCCGAAGCTGCGATATATTCCGCTTCCGTGGTGGAATCCGCTACGGTGTCTTGTTTGGAACTTTTCCAACTTACTGCGCCTCCATTCAAAGTAAATACGTATCCAGACTGAGATTTGGAGTCATCCTTATCTGTCTGGAAACTGGCATCTGTATACCCACGTATTACCATATCTCCTTCTCCATATATTAGGAACACATCCTTAGTTCTTCTTAAGTACTTAAGGATTGTCTTAACAGCCGCCCAATGATCCATTCCTGGATCCGACTGGTATCTGCTTGTGACGCTCAAAGCATACGATACATCGGGCCTTGTACATAACATAGCATACATGATAGATCCTATCGCGGATGCATAAGGAATCTTATTCATGCAAATCCTCTCGTCTTCTGTGCGCGGACACATAGACTTTGAAAGGTTGATCCCATGCCTGATGGGAAGGTAACCTTTCTTGGATTCCGACATGCTAAACCTTTTTAGCACTCGGTCTATATATGTAGACTGCGAAAGACCAAGCAACCGTTTTGATCTATCTCTATAGATTCTAATCCCAAGGATATAGGTTGCTTCTCCCAGGTCTTTCATGGAGAAAGTTTTGGACAACCAAATTTTAACTGTTTGTAAGACTGATATATCGTTTCCTATAAGTAAGATGTCATCGACATATAATACTAGGAATACGACTGCACTCCCACTAACCTTCTTGTACACACAAGGTTCGTCTGGATTTTGTGAGAAATCAAACTTTTTGATTGTCTCATCAAAACGGATGTTCCAGCTCCTAGATGCTTGCTTCAGTCCATATATGGATCGTCGAAGCTTGCATACTTTGGTTTTATCAACCGATGTGAAACCTTCAGGTTGTATCATGTATACATCCTCAAGCAGGTTTCCGTTAAGGAAAGCTGTTTTCACATCCATTTGCCATATCTCATAATCATAATGAGCTGCTATGGCTAGGAGCATCCGAATGGATTTAAGCATAGCTACTGGCGAATAGGTTTCGTCATAATCAATTCCTTGCTTCTGACGATATCCTTTTGCCACTAATCTAGCCTTAAAGGTAACAACATTACCTTCCATGTCGGTTTTCTTCTTGAAAACCCACTTGCACCCTATGGGCTTAATCCCTTCAGGTGGGTTAACCAAGTCCCATACTTGGTTTTCGTACATGGAATCCATTTCCGACTTCATGGCCTCAAGCCATTTGTCCCTTTCTGAACTTTTCAGAATATCTTCATAACTGATAGGTTCATCATCGCTTATGAGTAACACATCATTCGATTCACTTACGAGAAATCCGTATCTCTCTGGAATATTGCGTGTCCTATCAGATCTACGAATAGGTGGTGTAGTCTTAGGTTCAACTGATAGCTCATCATTATGAGATATTGGTTGTGGGTCTAGACTAGGTGTCTCTGTAATGTCTATTGGAGTTTCTTGAACTTCATCAAGTTCAATGCCACTCCCACTGTTTTCTTGTAAAAGAAATTCTTTTTCCAGAAATACAGCATGCCTTGAAACAAACACCTTTTGTTCCAAGGGATGATAGAATTGGTAACCCTTCATTTCCTTAGGGTATCCAATAAATAGACATTTATCAGACTTAGCATCCAATTTGTCTGATACAATCCGCTTCACATAAGCAGGACAACCCCATATCTTAAGGTGAGTTAAGTGGGGTTTCTTACTATTCCATGTCTCATATGGAGTAGTAGAGACTACCTTGGTCGGGACTCTGTTTAGCAAGTAAACAGCTGTCTTAAGTGCATAGCCCCAAAAGGATTTTGGAAGAGTTGCATGATTCATCATCGACCTAACCATGTCCATCAAGGTTCGGTTGCGCCTCTCAGATACACCATTATGCTGTGGTGTATACGGCGGAGTCCATTGGGATAATATCCCATTGTCCCTAAGATAATCTTGAAACTCTTGACTTAAGTATTCACCACCCCGATCGGATCGAAATATTTTAATACTTTTGCCAAGCTGTTTCTCTACTTCATTTCTGAACTCTTTGAATTTCTCAAAGGCTTCAGATTTGTGTTTCATCAAGAACACGTACCCGAATCGTGAGTGATCATCGATAAAGGTGATGAAGTAGCTATAGCCTCCTTGTGCAAGAGTTGACATTGGTCCATATACATCAGTATGTATTAGACCAAGCAATTCTTCCACTGGATTACCTTTTCCGGAAAAGGGTAATTTAGTCATCTTGCCTTTTAAACATGATTCGCATCTATCAAATGAACCGGGTTCAAATGATTCCAAAATTCCACATTGGTGTAATTCGGTCATGCGTTTCTTACTTACATGGCCAAGACGACAATGCCAAGTGTAGGAGTCTATTCGATTATCTATTCGAGCACATTTGTTGCTAACTTCGATATTGAAAACGTCACTGGATAAATCTAACGTGTAGATCCCATTGCACAAAGTTCCATTCCCATAAAGAACGTCATTTAAAGTTATGTAACAACAATTGTTACTAAAAGTTAAATGATAACCCTTTTCATTCAAACATGAAATAGATACAATGTTCTTTATTAACGAAGGAACAAAATAACAATTATCCAATTCTAAGACACGTCCAGTCGGGAGCTTTAGCAAATATGTTCCGATGGCAACAGCAGCAATCTTTGCTCCATTTCCAACTCGCAAATCGCTTCTCCCTGACAAGTCTTCTTCAATCCTTAGCCCCTGTATGTCATTACATATATGTGAGCTACACCCAGTATCAAGTACCCAGGTATTTGAGGAAATAGAGTGACATTCAATAACGAAGATACCTGAAGAGGATGGGGCATCGGATGCCTTATTCTTCATGGACTCAAGATAAATCTTGCAGTTTCTTCGCCAGTGACCCTCCTTGCCACAATGATGGCAAGTTCCTTTTGGTTTCTTTTCAGTCTTTTTGGCCTTTTTCTTCTTTCCTTTATTCTGTTCTTTGGCCTTCCTCTTAGAACCTTTCTTCGAGGAACCAACTAACAGTACCGCCTTTTGATCCGGCTTTACAGAAGGCTCCACAGTCTTCAGCAGGTTGAGCAACTCGGGAATGGTGGTCTTTAGTTTGTTCATCCGATAGTTCATCACAAATTGTGAATAACTTTTGGGCAAACAACTCAGAATTAAGTCAATACTTAGTTCATGATCCATTGCAAAACCGAGTGTGTTCAGTCACTCAATGTACCCCAACATCTTTAGCATAAACTGCGAGGCAGAAGTGCCTTCCTGCATCTTAGTGGTGAAGAGGAGTCTGGAGACTTCGAACCTTTCAGATCTCGCCTGCTCTTCAAACAACTCATGAAGATGGAAGATGATGGTATAAGCATCCATATGCTCATGCTGCTTTTGCAGCTCAGGTATCATAGAGGCTAGCATGATGCAACTCGCAAGTTCAGAATCGGTCACATGTTTCTGATAGGCCACTAGCTGGTCTGGAGTTGCACCTTCAGGAGGTTGGTTAGGAAGTTGATCTTCAAGGGCATAAGCAAGCTTCTCTGACTTGAGGACTATCCTCAGGTTTCGAAGCCAGTCCATGAAGTTTGGCCCAGTCAGTTTATTGGTGTCCAAAATGGAACGCAAATTCAGAGAAGACATGATCGAGTGATTAACCTAGAAACACAAATTGAGCTTATGTGAGAAGAATGATAAAGAATGTATCAATATACATTAATTAAAAAATCCTATTTATTTATCAAATTGAATAACCCTTTTTATCAATTCGGGAGATTGTAGGAGCATCTCCAAATAGGTTGATATCCAACCATAGATAAGAACAACCATGGCTGTGGCCATCAAGTTTTTCTTAGCTATGAAGGTAGGTAATTATACCGATTACACATCACATATATGTAACTATCACTTTATGCTATCAACTAATTGAATGTTTGCATAAATCATTGGGTTGTTAACTCATTAACAAGTATGTAACTTTATACATTGCTACCCAACTGCACCTCTCTTTGCATCGACCTTGGCTGTGGCACAACAAATCGATGCTCCAAGCTTAAGGTTGGCCCATTAATTAAGAAATAGTTGTAATATGGTTGGAGCTCATTCAACCGTTTAGTCAGGCTTGGATGTGTCCAACAACCAAAACTAAGGATTGACCTCTGACTCCAACTATATTATCCATAAACTAATTCCATGGTTTGAACATGTTGAGGTTCAAGCTGGGCATGGATGTGTCCATCAACCCAAACGAGAAACAAAACTCCGATTCTAACCATATTAATGGAAGGTGTTGGCCTTAATATTTTGTAAGGGGTTTTGGGTCTCATCCTTTCTTTTCTAAGCACATTCATGACATAGAATAACGATTTCCTTAATAAAGTACGTATGTGACTTAATTTATCAAGTCTCATTATTTGAATTAGGAACCGGATTTCCTAATTCTAATTTCATACTTTATTTAAGGAATTATTTTGGGAAACAATTTCCTAAATTGTCATAATCAATTTCGGAAATAATATGTTTTAAGACTTTGATTTCTCTAAATCAAATCTTATTAAATTAAGAGACAAATCCCTTAATTCAACCACATATTATTTTCATGAAAATCTCATTTAAGAAACTCTATAGGAAACAATTTTCCTAATTAATTTTGGAGACAACAATATGTAAGAGCATCACCTCTTAAATCATATTTTATTCATGGATTTAATTAATTACAACAAATCGTTTTCTAAGGGTGGCTCCCCGAGGCTCAGATACCCAAAGAAAAGTAATTTGTTGTAAATCCAATTGGACGGCTCCCCGAGGCTCAATCCAAATCAAACATGACAATTTCAATTAAAATTGGGAAATTAAATTACAACAACTAACTTTAAATTGGACGGCTCCCCGAGGCTCAATCCAAAATAAAGAATTTTGTTGTCAATTTAAAAACTAATTCAAATTTAATTGTCAATTAACTGTCCATGAATTTGTCTAGACTTTCTTAAAGAAAGTGCCCAAAATTGCGAGATTTCATAAATAGGTTTTCAGAATAATTGTAAGTTTCTGGTACAAAGAAAACTTACATATTTCCAAAATTAGAAAATTTCTAAAATTAGAAAAATTTCCAAAATTGGAAAGTTTCCAAAGATGGGAAGTTTTCACAATTATTATAAAATTTCAGAAACTAGAAAATTTCAAAAGTTTGAGAAATTTCATGAGGATTTCCAAACTTAGAAATTCCTAAATCTAAAATTTATTATAATTTGAAAGTTTCCATAATTGAAAATTTTTTCCAAAATTGAGATCATGACAAAGTTTTCCGCAAAACAATTATATGATTATGTCGAACACTAACCGGCTCTGATACCACTGTTGGGACCGGGTGCATGTTGACAAGGATACGGGTTCGTAAAATTCTAAATTTTTACGTGCAGCGGAAGAATTAGCATAAAATAATTTCTCAAATTATTCTAACCACGTATCTAGCATGCAACCTTATGGTGTGTGGACATGATCATAAAATAAAACTTTACGGAAAAGTAAACTAATTTACCAAGTACCTCGCGTAACTCGAAGTAAGGGACGAGATCCAACCGTAGCGTCCCTTGGAAGCTTCGCCTCTATTCGCGTCCACGCCGAGTTCTCTTCGGGATGACTTCGCAAAGTCACGAGTTTTGTGCCGACGAGAACTACTAGATTCTCTAAAGGCACAACTAGAACAACAAGAGAAAAGATAGGAAACTAACCACCAAGAGACGGAATCTAAATTCCGAGAAGGAAGGAGATGTGATCCGCTTCTTCTTCTCCGAGGTCGTCTTGGTGGATGAAGCTCACGCCCACCTTGGGAGTTGTGCCGGCCCTAGGGGAGGAGAGAGGGGCGCCGGCCCTAGAGAGAGAGAGGCGTGTAGAGAGACAGAGAGAGAGAGCAATTAATCTCTTGATTAATTGATTAGGAATTCAAGGCTTGCCTTTGGTTCCTTATATAGTTGCTTCTCCCTTGCCAAGTCTTTCTCTTAACGGAATTAACGGAATTAATTTTCATAAGAAATTTATCTTATAATTTTTCTTATGAATAATTCCGTTATGCCTAGTTTTATTATAACTAACTTTATAATAAAACAAATATTTCTCTCCTTTAATTATGGAATAAATTTTATAAGAAATTTATAAACTTTCTTATTATGAAAAAATCAATTCATAATTGATTTTATAAAATTAAAATAAACCATTTCATGGATCATTTTAATTTCCATAAAAAGAATAAATTTCTATAAATTTATTTATATAAATTTTTTTATACAAATTTATTTATCCATAATTTATAAAACAAATCGCGCTAGATTTATTTTATTAATTAAACCAAATAAATTGGTTTATCCCCTTTGTAGTGGTCGGCCAAACCAAGAGGGTGGACACCCTCTTTGGCCGGCCAATTCAAACCGAACCGATTGCGAATTAAACTCATTTAATTCACCCAATAAACCTTCAAAAGACTTAGCCATTTTTAGCTTCCATTGCGCCTCTGATAAATTCATATTCGACTTATTCCTCTTGATCGGAAAATCTAATTTTCAACTCGTTTTAAATCCCTCGGATTACTCATAGTGCGTGTGACTAAATAGGCTTTCGATTTATGTTGGCCGTCTATAATTAACTAATTATAGAACGATCATGAGTGGCACCAAGTAGTACATCATGACCCCCAATTAATCGAACGATCAACGGTTGACCTCAGAAAGAATTCCGAAACCCTTCAGCAGCTCTAATGAATCGTGCCCTATTCCCTTCACCATCTTATACCCACTTGGTTCAGGACACGGTCTATTTGTGTCAGTCCCCACTAGGCTGACTACGTCACACCTAGCCCAAGTAATGTCTTTCTCGTCCTTTGGATTTCTAATTACTCTCATGTATTTTAGAGACTCGCACTCTAAATATGATATGCTCTGGCCAGAGGCTTTGAGTAACAATCCGACGATAGGCCTTGGTATACATCTCCTCGCAAGGAGTGGTGAATCCTTTGTAGGCTGTTCAAACATCTTCGGGCACTTCGGCTTATACCCAATCATCCTGGGTCCACACCTCCTTGGAGATGCTTGCTTAAGATGTTAAAGTATAAGTCTCCATGACCAAGATGACTTGAACACCGCAAGTCAAAGGAACATCGCACTTAAGCCGCAGTAAGAACTTCATTGACATATCTATATAGATAACCATATGAAGTTTTACAGCTAGTCACTCCAATGAACTAGTTCCCTTAACTAGCATCCATGTTTATCTCCGGACATCCCAATGTCACCAGCCAGTGAGAATCAGCTGATTAGAGAATAACCCATGCTAGTCTCAACAGAATTGATAGTGTCCGTATTTATCAATTCATCGACTAGGGATATTTTCAATACTTCACATTTGCACATTTAGAGATAATCACTAGTTGTGATCCCATCACAAATTCTCTTATGCTGTGAATTGTATTGCGGACATTCAGTAGATGAGTTTAAGATCCCAATCAAATACAAACATGTATACTCAAATAGTGAATTATCATTTATTAAAATAAATGTTTACAATCATAAGGCGATTGCCTTAGGACACTTCTCTCATATCACTAACAGACCTCACCTTAGCCGGTGGCCACTTGTCCTCGCCGGAGTGGTGCCAGTCTTTCCTCTTCGTGTCGTCGGCCTATCTGATAACTCTTTCACGCGAGAGCCCGTTTGCACAGGTAGTCGATGCCGACAGCCACCGCCACAAGTTTCCTACTCTGCGCAAGCAGCCGAGTCCGGCCACCGTCGCAGCTGATCCTTCCTCGCGTGCGCTGCACACCTTACCGTGGCGTCACTACCACCTTCCTCTGCCATAGCCGCGGGTCGCTTTGGGCATCGCCTTTTCGCCCCACGGTCGTCGCCGCCCTAGACATCGTGCGCACCCCATGTACCACACCCATGTCTCTCGCATGGTTGGGTAAGTTCTGATTCCACCTCGTATTGATTTTGATGGAATTGCTATTAGGCTTATAGGATTAGTATAAGCAATGAGAATGGTTGTAATTGCTGATCGGATTTGGGGTTAGGCATAGTTGTTCTATTTCTGAGTCAGTTCTGAAATTTGAATTTGCTTTGATCATGTTGGTTTCCTCTTCCTTTATGGTGAATTTTTTTGGATATGTGCAGAAGGTAGGACCATCGGTCACCATTCAGGTTAGGTTTGGTTGTTTTAGATTGATCGTGTGTAGATTCGATGATGAATTGGTAGATAGAAGTTAGATCTATTTGGATCGATGTGTTCAATAGTCATTTAGTGTTGGGTAGCCCCTGTGATGCTCTGTTTTAGGTTGTAGGTTTGTTTTGTTGGATCCTTTGAAGTTGTCGTGAGGTGCTACTTGAGGGTTTGATGTTTTGAGGGTTAGAATTGTAGTTGTATACCTAAATTTTTATACCGGTTAGATGCGGGGATATAGGGTTGATTAAAATGGATGTTGTAATAAGGATGAATCCTAATTATACATAATAGTTAACTTTGTCATTTGTATCCTTGACATAGGACATTGATTTGGATTCGTGTGTTTGATCGTGGAAATCATCTCAGATATGCATACGACATTATGAGGCAGGTACTTCTCCTTTGGTTCTATAGTTCTTTTACCTTAAATGCATGGTTATTTGATTATCTAAGTAGGTTGTTTTACCTTAAATCTATTTACCTTGTTTTCCTGCATGATACTTATTCGTGCTTGACCTTTGAGTGATAATTCAAATAGTTCAGTTATATAGTCTCATCCCTTGACTTCCGATCTAAAGCGTACTGTGGGTACGCATGTACTGTAGAATAATCATTTGACCTATCTAGGGTTTGGTTGGCATTAGATAAAACCTACCCGGTAGATTGGTGCATGTTTATTTACTTTGGTGATAATTATGGTTTTCGTATATTTCCTTATTTTGATGTTATTGGTGTTTTCTGTTTCGCATAGTGTTGGGTTTGATTGAGGTAGTGTATACTAGTGGCATGCATCATGCATTATATTCAGGCCGATGACCACGGACTCCCTTGTGGTTGAGACAAGTCGTCGGGTATATTTTCTTGTTGTGCCACGCTTAGTCGGAGTTGTGTGTAAACAGTTGATACTCCCCAAGTATTTGGAGTTCCCATAGGTATTTTGGGATTTTAAGCCACAGGTATTTTGGCTTTTCATATCAGGGTCACGGTTGTCGTGATGTATTTGCATAGCCCCAGGTTTTGACGCTTGTATCTTGTCCACTCAACCTAATGGTGGTTGGTGTGTGTACAGTGTAGGTCATGACATCATGTGCATATTATGCATTTGCATTTGCTTGCGTTTGTTGCATTTGATTGAGCTATGATTGTTGCATTTGACTGACATGTATATATGGATATGATTTGTATTTATTATATGATGTGGATATGTTCAGCAGTATTAGCAGTTTATTGAGGTAGTAGGGGGATTTTTGATCTTGCCCCTACGTGTTATATGATTTTTAGGTATGTTTTATTTGTATAGATGCATTTTGTTTATGTTCTTAATTCCAGAGACTGTATACCCTTTGCTTTCTTTGTGCTTGTTTTACCCTTTTATATACCATGCATTTATCTGCTCTTATACCCGTAGAGTTCCATCCAGAACTCACCACCCCTTGTTCTTCTTTTTGTTTCAGGTAGTCGATAGCTGTGCCTCGTGCCGCCGAGAGAGGATCTAACTGTCAGTCTCCCAGTTTTAGTATTATTATTGGTTTTCGTACTTTTGTGATAGTTTTATAGTATTAGTGTCGATTTTGGTTTTATTATCGTTTTGGATGGATATGGGGTTTTCTTCGAACATGTATTTATTTATTTCCATTGGATTTTGGTTTGCTGCGCTTAGCTATAGAGATTATATTTATGTTTATTGTTTGTTAGTTATATTATTTAACTGTGTGGTTGTGTTGGAGTGAACGCCGAGTGTGGCTGAGCTATATTGTTGTGGTTGATATGATGTACGTATGAGTTCCAGATTGTCCGCCGTACAGGAAATGTGTTGTCTGATTTTTTGAGCGAGTGCGAGCCTCTGGGGGTGTGACAGATCATCTACGTTATTAAAAAATATTAAAATTATTGTAATCATAAATGTGATATTTTTAAATTATTTTATTTTTCATAAAATACTTTTATCATGTATTCACTAGCACCATAACGCATCCAAGGAGTTAGTGGGAAAAAAAGGGTAACTTACTCACTTATATAATCAAAGTTATTGAATACTCAAATTCATACAGAATATCTAAATTTCATGAGTAACCTTTTAAATAATCAAATCAAGTACATTATATTCATTTTGTCTCTCCCCATATCTATCCCAGTCGATTATTATAATATAATAATCGATCCTGGACATTACTGTATAAACAATTTTAGAATCGATTGTTATATTATAACATAATTAAAAATTTAATTCATTTTAAAAAATTATTATTCTCAATATGACATATCAAAATAATATTTAAGGATATTGATATAATTAAAAGCACTAGACGAGCACATATATAGGATATGATTCCATATCAATCGAAGATTTTTAGATTTATAAGTCGATTTCAACCAAAATTAATTAATTGACCTAGAGAGCTCAGAATAATATAAAACTAGATCCTATATATTATCTTAGTTTTCTTGATTATATTTATGTTCTCAAATATTATTTTGGTAATTCATAGAATAATATTTTTTTTAATACGAATCAAATTTTTTTTATCAATTATTATAATATAACAATTGACTCCATAAACTATTGTGTTAATAAACAATTTTCGAATCAATTGATACAATATACAACAATCGAATTAAAAATTTTGATTCATGTTTAAAATATTATTACTCTTAATATGTATCAAAATGATGTTTAAGGATATGAATATAATCAGGAAAATTAAAAAATATATAATATGATTCTATATTATTCTGAACTCTTTAAGTTCGAAATCACATATCGATGTAGAGAGTTCGAGATGATATGAAATTAGTGAAGGATCGTTTATGATGTGCTAGAGGGGGGTGAATAGCACTTTTTCGTCGTTTTAATCTCTACAGAATTGTTAGCGCAGCGGAAACAATAATATGCAAAGTAAATAAGAAATAACAATGCTAACAATACCAGATTTACTTGGTATCCACCCCGGTCGGGTGACTAATCCAAGAATCCGTCGGTGGATCACTCCCCCGATAACCTCCGGCTATCACATGTCGCTCCTTGTGGGTGGAGAAACCTCACCACAACACCTCGGACGCTTTGTGAACACAATAGACTACTAACCGGCTTTATCCAAGCAGGTTTCGTCAAGAAACTCAGCCACCACGAAGTTCGCTTTAAATAGGACTCGGGGCTGATTTCTCGCTACCAGTCGACTGCCCTGGGGGCAGTCGACTGGTGCCAGCCAAATTCGACTATTGCATGTCAACGTTCGAATTCTCAGCCAGCTCACCAGCCACCTACCAGTCGACTGCCCCTGGGCAGTCAACTGGTCCCTTGCTGAAACCCTTCCCGAGTATATTCACACAGCACTCGATCCTCACGACTCGACTGACCCCTCATCCGCAGCCTCGACTATTGCCTTCGAGCCCTCTTCATCTTCGGCTCCCGTCCCTCGGATGCACGCAAGCCTCCAGCTTGCCTCCATGTCATCCTTCACGTATGCCTCGAAGTCCGCGCCCCTCAGCTCATCGTCCCTGCTTACCAAAGTCCCTCGGATGCGCACACAAGCCTCCAGCTTGCCTCCATGCCATCCTTCACCGTACCGAGGCCGTTCAGTCAAGTCCATATGTGTAACCTACACACTCAACATACACATATAAGAATACAAGGGAAAACCTAACTTAAACCCTTTGCCCAAACATCAAAACCTATGGTCACTCCGGACCATCTTAGGGTCGATTGCTCCAACAATCTCCCCCTTTTTGATGTTTGGCAATCCATTTAAGTTAGGAAAAGCAAAACAATAGTCGAAAGCAAAAACAATGCTAAACAAATGCATATGCAATGCATACATGGATCCTATCCCAAGGCATCCTACACCTAACCCTCCAGGCTAGGAATTTTTCGAAATGGGCCTTACTCAAGGCTCCCCACACCTAACCCTCCAAGTTAGGAATTTTCACCAAAACGGGCTTTTTAAAGCTTCTCCAAAGCTCCCCCTACATTAGACTTACAAAGGCTTTTTAAGAACAGGTTCCCCTTACGCCAAGAATGGAGCAACTATGCTCCCCCTTAAAGCTCAACTCCCCCTAAACCTAGGGTTTCTTGCAAAGGTAAGTTTGGTTTTCCAACTTAAACCCGAACTTCTCCCCCTTTGCCTAACATCAAAAGGACCCAAATAATATCCCAATTATTGGTTTTTTCAATCCCTAATGGTCCTAAACACAGTGTACTAACCCCCCATACACTTGCTTTCAATCATTCGGACCCAAGTCAGCTGCTGGATACCCACACCAGCCATGACTAGTCGACTGCCCCCAGGGCAGTTGACTGATACTCTGAATATCAGTTTTCTGGCCGAATTTCAGAAACGTGCCAGAAATTCCACAAATCTCCAAAAATTCTCAAATTTCGTGGAGAACTTTGTGGTACCCATACCTACTTGAGAAAAATACATTTCACCATGTATCTAACATCATTCCCAAGTTGGACACAAAACCCAAAATTTTCAATGAAAATTAACGCAAACAAGGAGGCAACCTCCCCCTTAACCTATGCCTTCTCCCAATGTTCATTTGTCTTAGGTTAAGTTCTACCCAACTTAACCTCCTAACACCAAGTTAGGTTCTTCCCAACCTAACACCCGAGTTCTTCTTCCCTTGGACACTATTAAAGGCTTGCTCCCAAGCAACCTTACCCCTAGTGTCATAAAGAACTCAACAACACTTAGACACTCCTAAGGGTTTGCAAGCACACTTGCTGGGATATACTCTATCCTAGAAAAATATGATTTCATGAAAATGTCAAGTGTGCTTGACTTTTGGTAGAATTTCTAATTTCCTCAAAAGATTGCCATTTCGTATTAATTTGTAAATGTATCTCTAATTCTATGAGTTTGCCAAAGCTAACCACCATAATTCAACACATGAAATTGTCCTCAATTCATTTCCTTATCCATATCCTTAATATGTTGAAAGTTTCCCCCTTTTTATCTCTAAACCCTAGATACACAAGAGAAACTTATCAAACTTCCTTGAATTTTCCATATGACCTCATTTCATATAATCACCATTACCATGAGCACACCTTTACTCAACCAGTATTATCAAGGATTTTAATTTAGACATAATATTCTATCATCCAATAGCCATTTTCCTATTTCAGCCTACAGACCAGTCGACTGCCCCTGTGGCAATCGACTCCCAAAACTCACAGAATGTTTCTGGGCTCTTAACAGTCGACTGCCCTAGGGCAGTCGACTGATACCTGAATTTCAGATTTTCTAGCCCAATTTCAGTAATCCCTAAATAATTTCATAAATCTCCAAAAATTATGAAATTTCGTGGGAGATTTGTGGGGCCAATGTCTACTTGGGAAAAATATATTTCCAAATAAATGTACTCCAGATCCCAAATTGTCACGAAACTCAACTTATCCTAAAGTGTATCATTGAAACTCATCTCCAAAAGTCTTAATTGTGACTTCTCCTTAATGTATTCTCTTATACTTGATCATAACTCATTTCTAGTACTGAATTGCATGGCGTTCACTCATTAAAACCTAATTTTCTCAGATATATTCTATTTTCACCTTTTTCTCCCTAATTCTCCTTTTAATGTGCCATTTTCTAGAATTAAGACTTACCCAAGTCTTCCAATCCTTTTGACACACTTCAACCTAATTTTCTAGGAGAGAAACTCTTGAGATCCATTCACCATGGACCCCATAGGCTCCTAGAGCTCCCCCTTGAGCTCTGAGCCCTAGCCACCTCCCTAGGTGACTCAATCCACACTAAGCTACACCGGTGTGCCCCCGGTGACTCATGGCCTACAAAGTGAACCTTCTTAATCTTGGACACCTTGTCCTTGGTTAAGTCACCCTTTCTACCCTTGGATGACATTCTCTTGTCATCCTTGGACTTACCCTCCTTACCATGATTGTATGCCTCCCCAGCATACTTCTTTTTGTTGGCCTTGGAGGTCTTAGACCGGTATCCCAATCCCGATCTATCATAGATGGGTTTCAAACTACCCAACACCATATCTAGGCCCTTAGATCCAACCGTGAACCTTCTAGGGCCTTTTCCAATTTGTCAAGTCTTGCCCTTAAGACTT
>JAGFNQ010004377.1:233740-308059 GCA_024364735.1 Boesenbergia rotunda | reverse complement strand
CTGCGAAAATTCAAAAATAAATTGGATGCACAAGCAACAGATGCAAGCTGAGTTCACTTAAATGCAGAAACCAATGCTTGGAAAGAATTTGAGCTATCATGATACAACTACAACTGCAGAGACTGCAGTTAACTGCAGAAACATTGCAAAGTTCAGAACCCGCAAGGTTGCAGCAATTAACTGCAGAGTTTGCAGAAATTCAATGAGGAAATTCGGCTGCAGTTGGATGCAAAGATAAACAGCTACTGCTGTGAAACAACTGGAGATAAGCAAACAATTAAAATGCAAACATTCAAAAGCAAATAAATGTGAAGAGAGGGGGTTTGATACGCATGAACAGGACTTAGGAAACTGATACGCATGGAAAGGAATTGGAAACACTAGAATTAAAAACAACTATCCACTAAACACATTCCCTAGAGATTAAACCAGTAGAAACCAATCCTAATTTAAGCAAAACAATTGCATCTAAACCAAGTTACGAATCTGAAACCAATACAGAAACAGAACAGAAAGCAGAAAAGGAAATTTACAGCTAAAAACCAGAAATTAAACGAGTTAAACTACTCCTCAATCTTCCCTAGCTCAAGGTTTCTTTGTTCGTCACGCAAGGCTGGCTTCGAACCCCTAGGCACAGCAAATCGATTGGAGAACAGCTCAGTTGGTCGAATCTACTCAAACTGCACAGTTGGGGAAATTTCCAATCCGAAGGCTTCAATCTCAGTTGTTGAGCTGCGATGGTGATTTGGAGAGGACCTGAGCTCACCTGAGAACCCCTACAAGTGGCTCAAGTCGTCGGAATTTGATTGTAGCTGAGATGTAAGCTCCCGGACCACAAAGAGTGCCGAAACCCTCAAACACACTCTGTCCGAATGAAATCTGAGCTGAACTCTCCACCCTAGCTATCTCCAATGATCCAAATCTTGATCTTGATGAAGAATTGAGGGGTCGCGCCCCTTGATTGAAAGAAAAACGGAAGACAATGCTAAGAACACGAAGAACCTACTGTAGCGGCGAGGAAACGCGACAGGGAGGAGCTGCTGCGATTTCTGATTAAATAGAAACAAATGGACGGCTCAGATTAGTCGAAGGAGATCCAACGGTAGATCTTGGTCTGATTGGAGCCAAACTTTTATGATGATGATCTGGGATCAGGATCTGCCTTGTGGTAGCTCGGATCCTCCAGATATGCAACGGATGGTCCAGATCAACTCTATCTGTGAATGGACGCTCTAGAGCCCTCCTTGCTTGATCCAACGGCTGATCTTGCTCTGATGGGGATGAAACCTTCAGATCTTGATCATAGAGCTTGATCAACCCTAACCCTAGCTCGGATTGCTTCAGATCGTCCCGGATGGCTCAGATCTAACCGCTCTTGAATCGGACGGCCCGGATTAATCGTAGGCTTGATAATTTGATCCGGTTCACATCCGACTCAGGTTTGGCCCAGTATGCCCTAGGTCCAGGATCCTTTCATGCCTACAAAAAAATATATCAGAAAATTTAGTGGCCAATTAATCCATTTTAATGTAATTTTGCAATTAAGTCCAAAATAAAATAAAGTTCCAAAACCTAGGGTAAAATCAGAATTAAGCAATAAAATATGGGTCAAACATGGATTTTAGCAATGAAAATAATCAATAAAATGGTGCTTATCACTCCCCCACACTTAACCTTGAGCGTCTCGCGAAACAACTGAATAAGTATCCCTTAGGCTTTCTTAAGCATAATTTGAAGCAAATGAAAAGAAATTACCTAAGGTTGTCAATTCTCATAAATCTAAGCTCTATGGATTAGTATCTTGTCCTTAAATCAAAAACTTAGCCTTTTCATCTATCATGAGTCATTGAGATGAATTTAAATCACTAGCCTTTCAAGGGAAGTTTTGGGTGGCTCTCTTCTTAAATTCTAAGTTGATGATGGAAGTGGAGCTCACTCTCACACATGCTTCTTGCACTACCATAGGCTTGCTTATTATCTACTCTCCACCATTAATCATGAATAGGATCAACAACTATAAAAACAAATGGAAACATGAAAAATAGTGAGAAATGGAACAAAAGTCAAGAAAATGGAAAATTTGATGGAGTGGGAGACTTGGTTGCTCAAAATGTTTCCAATGTGCTTTGCCCCATCTTGACAGTCCTCTATGATATCAAAAGTGTGGTGAAGTCAAATTTAAGTAATTGCCTTTGATTTGGATGAAGAAAACCCCTTTTTATCTCAATGTGCCAAGTTTCCTTTTGTGTGCCATTTTTCTTTCTTTCTTCTCTTTTTCTGATTTTTTTCTTTTCTTTCTTTCTCTCTAGTGAATTCAGAATGATGGTGGAACAAATCTTCAATTTGCATGAGCTGCCGTGAGCTTCAAGAACAGCAGAATACTTATTCCTTGATTCCAAGCCTTGGAAACCCAATTCTCAATTCCAAGTTAACACAAACTGCTTTTCTCTTCACTTGTCTCAGATTTGTTTCTTTGCAATGGCACAGATTTGCTTAGTTTCAGATTTTCCAGCTTGTAATTCTTCATTCTTGTAAAGTCAGAAATCAGATGTTAAAAATTCTGATCAGCAGGTGGAATTTCAGCCGAATTACTACACTGCATTTCATCTTTTCTGATTTCTCTTTTCTGCTGCCATTTCCAGAAATTTCAGATGCAGAAATTCCTTTCTTGTTCAGATCAGTTTGAAAACCAGCCATGGCACAATTGTCTTCAAGTTAATACACTGATTTTGGCTCAAAATCTTCTTCCGAAATGATCACAGATTTTTCCTTTTTAAATGGCACAACTTTCAGATTTCTCCCTTGCTTGCATTCCTTCAATTCAGCTTCCATTCCTTCTTCAGATCAGCCTTCCTTCCAAATCAGCTTCACCACAATCCTTCAATCAATTTAGAACCTAGCAGTTTACTCCCTTTTTAGTTTATATCATCTCAGCAACTCAAAATTGAAATTTCATCAGCTTTTCTCAGCTTCTTTCAGCCTTTGGTCAACCCTTTTAAATTCTATTTTTGATTTGAAAATTCCTGCTCAGATTCTCCTTGAACTCAGCTTCAATTGAAGTTGGTTTGTATCATTCAGTAGCTCTCAGATGCAGCACTCGGCAGCACCCTTTCTCATGCAACTCGGATTCCCTGATAAAAACATGCTTCACATCAACTCTTGGTATTCTTGGCACAGATTTTTCAGATTCTTTGTGTGCCATTTGGATCTTCAAAGGATGGTGAGAAATCTGAATGCTTCAATTGGTTCCATCCCTTATCACTTCTTCTTGTGCATTCTTGACACCGAATCACTCAACTTGGCACATAAAAATGCAAAAAAAAAAAAAAATTTCTCGTTGACATGAATTGCCTCCAAAACTTTAGTCACTCCCCCACACTTAAATCTTTGTCCGTCTCGGGCAAAATAGCATTAAGAAAACATCTCAAACAACAAGTCCAAGGAAAAGTGAGGGTAAAAGAAGGAAATAAGTAAAGAAAAAAAAAATAAACATGATTATTGCTAGAATTTGATGTGGAAAGAAAACAAATGGATTAGCTTCTATAGATGTGATCCAATCATTGAAATATGGTTTTGAAAGAACCTAAGCAAGTTCTAGAGCTCAATGACATATGTGTATCACAAAAGTAAGGCTAATTCTCACTAGGTCAAAATAATTCATCCCAAGTCCTCAATTAAGAATCCAAAACTAAATAGTACTCAAGCATCCAAGATTTCATCCATTAGCTCAAACCCTAAGTTTAACAACCAAATTTAATTTATTTTCAAAAGACTCTAAAATGCTATGGAGATAACCTAGAGGGATACTTTTATTTCTACTCATGCAAGAAAAAGTGACAAAAGAAATAACATGCATTTATTTACAAGGACTCAGTTCAAAGGAAAATTCTAATTCTAGGAAGCATGAAAATGAAAATGAAATAAAAGAAAATACAAGAAAAATCAAACTCCCTTTTATTCTGGTGGACGGAGTAGATCCAAAAGTAGCCTCCATCGTGGTAGTGGAGGTAAATGGGTGGCTGAGAGATCTAGGACTCCCCCACACTTGAACTTCACAAAAAATTTCTCTGGTGGCCTCAGGCGATTTAGGTTCAGAATCCATGTCAGAGGTGGAGTGCTTTGAATTAGAGTAAAATCATCTCCTCCTTCTTTCTGCCTTTCAGAAGTCTTTCCAGGAGGCTGAAGTCTGTTCAGTTGGAGTACCCACTCCTGAAGTCTTCTGGACCCTGCAAAACAGTGTAATACCTCTCTCAAGCGTTCAGGGTCAGAAAGAAATGATATAAGTTCAGTCTCTGCATGAAATAAATCCAAATCTGCATCATGTCCAATTAAATCAATTTGTGGTGCCTCAATAAAATTTTCAAAATCATTTTCTACAAAATTTGCATCCAGGAGCTCATCACAAATAAAGAAATCAATTTCTGGCTCATCAATAGAAATTTCACAATTATTCTTCTACAAAGGATGTATCAAGCAAAGGGTCACAGCCAATAAATCAATCTCAGATATTTCCAAAAGTCTTTCACATTCATTTCTCAGCATATGACATAGCAAGAGATTCATCAAAATAAATAACATCCATTTCAGGCACTTCTAAGAAATTTTCACTAGTCATATCCACAAAAGATGTATCAAAAGATTCATCATAACAAACTACATCAATTATGGGTGCCTCTAAAATTATTTCACTATTCATATTTACAATGGATGTGTCAAGTAATGCATGATGATCGATAAAATCAATGTTTGGTACCTCTATTGGATTTTCACAAACAATTCTACACAAGGTATATCAATAAATACATCAGAGTCAATAGAATCATCCCTAGGTACCTCACTGAATTTTTCTGAAGAAGGAGGAGAAATACTTACCTGAGCGTGCTGGATAATACCTGGAGGTTCTATAATAGTAGATGTATCTGTGGTCTCCTCCTGGTCAAGTTAATCTCTCCTCTTCAGCCTCAGGCTCTGGTGGAAATCAACTGGTGATCCTTGGGTGCTTGCTTTCACCATGCAAGTCCCTACACTTTCTGGAAGTTGTGGTGGTCCCTGGGCTTAGTGCAGTCCCCTACACCTGTGGAATCATCTCCTCTGCATGCTTCTCTGTAATATCTGCAACAACAGTATCAGAAAAATTAGGACCACTAATAACACTATCATCACAAAATAAAAGATTAGAATGGTCCTGTGGAGCCTCAGTTTCTTCTGCTGGAGCTGAAAAATTTGGATTTGGATTTTTAGCAGGAATCTCCAGAGGAATGTATGCTCTAGGTGCCCAGACTTTTATGAGTACGTCATCTTCTTCTTCTTCTATCAAATGTGCAAGATTACTTGAAGAAGGACTTTGCCATGCACTAGGGTCACCTTGATTCATTTGACTAGAAATTTGTCCAACGCCTCTTTCGATGTCTTGAAGCCTTTGCTGTTGTTGATGATATTGTACAACTAATTGATAAATTTCCTCCATTCTTTGTAGTTGAGCCTCATTCTCATTAGGATTCTCAAAGCCTCCTTGGTTAGCATAGCTCCTTGACTGATTTTGAAAGGATGAAGTAGGCTGAAAATTTTGAGCTTGCTGATTTGGTTGAAAAATGGCTGTTGAGGCTGATTAAAGGGCTGATATTCTTGAAAACTTTGCTGGAAGTTGTAGCCTTGAAAGTTCTGATTTCGGTCTGGAAAATTCTGTGGCAAGGGCTGAAAATTCTGATTTTGAAACCCTTGGTTGTAAGGCTGAAAATTTTGATTCAAGGGCTGTGTGGGCTGATAAAATGGCTGGTTTTGAGGCAGATCTTGCTGAAATGGTTGACACACTTGCTGCCCTTGATTGTATTGCTGGAATTGAGGTTCAAAATGCTGAAATGTAGGCTGAAATTGTTGGAAATCTTGCGGTGGTGGCTCCAATTGTTGAAATGGTGGCTGAAACTGAAAGTTTGGTTGCTGAAAATTAGGATAGGGCTGCTGAAATTGATCATTCGGGTGTTGAAAATTCAAATGGGGCTGCTGGAAATCAAAATATGGCTGCTGGAATTCTTGGAGTGGCTGAAATTGTGGCTGAGGTAGCTTCTGATAAGTAGATGACTGAGCTTTACGTTCTAGTTGGTAGTCCCACTCCTTTATCACATTTCTTATCTCCTCCAGTGCCTTCACTATTTCTGATTGTTCCGTTGAATTCATTTTGAATCTTGCAGCCCTGTCACAAATAAACAAGAAAAAATGGCAGCAACCGTATACAAAAATACAGCACAATAAAATAGAACCCAATGATATGTCAAAAAGTATACAAGCAAAAATCAAACAAATCAACTAGTTGCTTCCCCGGCAACGGCGCCAAAAATTTGAAAGGCCCAAATATACTAACTAATTTGTCACGAAGGTATGGGTCTATCAAATTTAAATATCAATGAAGTGCTGGAAACCCTTTTACAATCAAAATGTATAAGAATGTAATATAGGGGCCACAGGTCGTATTTTTCTCGGGGCTAGTTGACGTTGTTTGATTCGCGCTTGTATTTAGGTGTCGTTTATGTTTTTGGGTTTCGAATGTGATTTGGGTTTTAGGTTCGCAATCTGAAATGAAGATTCAATAAAAGAAAGTGAAGAACTCGGCTATTGAACTTAACCCAAGTGATCCCAACAATGACTCAAACAATTTGGAAGCTTAAATGCAATTTACCCTAGTTTGGAAAATAAATCTGATGTGGAAGCAATTCAAATTTTGATGGATACTAATGTAGACGTTAGCTTCAGGAATTATTACTCTAAACAAACCGAATGCACTCAATATTTAACCAAACTGACACAAACTCAGTGCTAAGACTTTCCTTGGTACTAAGTGCAAGCCATTTACAAACTTGATACCAAAATGAGATAAAAACTGATGTGCCAAAGACTACAACTGATTGCAGACGTTAAAGTTGATCATCTCAGATTAAAGCTAATCAATTTGCTTTGAAAACTAAACTCTAAATGAAGTGCTACGCATGAAGGCAGGGTAAAACTCAGACCTGAAAGAAACAGTCCAGCAGTGGATCTAGATGTGGAATTAGAATACAGAAATTCATTCATGGTCCGAATGCAACTCTAGCTGAGTTCAAGCACCAAAGCACACTGAAAACAGCCTATAATTGGATACCAATCAATGCCTACACTGCCTCTTGACACAAAGTTTCAGAATTTTAGCACTTGGCACACAAAGAAAAGATTCAAGACAGAATGGTGCTGCTATTCGATTCCAATTGCAGAAATTGCAACTGCCAGATTTCGAATTCCAGCTGATCACTACAACTTGGTAGACAAATCCACTCAAGAAGTGCAATACAAAGATGAGTGAAAGAAATCAGCAATATAAGCAGAATTCAGATATGCAAATGCAGTAAACTGAATTGTGTGCAGAAATGTAGAAGTGAGCTGCGAAAATTCAAAAATAAATTGGATGCACAAGCAACAGATGCAAGCTGAGTTCACTTAAATGCAGAAACCAATGCTTGGAAAGAATTTGAGCTATCATGATACAACTACACTGCAGAGACTGCAGTTAACTGCAGAAACATTGCAAAGTTTCAGAACCCGCAAGGTTGCAGCAATTAACTGCAGAGTTTGCAGAAATTCAATGAGGAAATTCGGCTGCAGTTGGATGCAAAGATAAACAAGCTACTGCTGTGAAACAACTGGAGATTAAGCAACCAATTAAAATGCAAACATTCAAAAGCAAATAAATGTGAAGAGAGGGGGTTTGATACGCATGAACAGGACTTAGGAAACTGATACGCATGGAAAGGAATTGGAAACAGCTAGAATTAAAAACAACTATCCACTAAACACATTCCCTAGAGATTAAACCAGTAGAAACCAATCCTAATTTAAGCAAAACAATTGCATTAAACCAAGTTACGAATCTGAAACCAATACAGAAACAGAACAGAAAGCAGAAAAGGAAATTTACAGCTAATAAACCAGAAATTAAACGAGTTAAACTACTCCTCAATCTTCCCTAGCTCAAGGTTTCTTTGTTCGTCACGCAAAGGCTGGCTTCGAACCCTAGGCACAGCAAATCGATTGGAGAACAGCTCAGTTGGTCGAATCTACTCAAACTGCACAGTTGGGGAAATTTCCAATCCGAAGGCTTCAATCTCAGTTGTTGAGCTGCGATGGTGATTTGGAGAGGACCTGAGCTCACCTGAGAACCCTACAAGTGGCTCAAGTCGTCGGAATTTGATTGTAGCTGAGATGTAAGCTCCCGGACCACAAAGAGTGCCGAAACCCTCAAACACACTCTGTCCGAATGAAATCTGAGCTGAACTCCACCTAGCTATCTCCAATGATCCAAATCTTGATCTTGATGAAGAATTGAGGGGTCGCGCCCCTTGATTGAAAGAACTCACTTCTACATTTCTGCACACAATTCAGTTTACTGCATTTGCATATCTGAATTCTGCTTATATTGCTGATTTCTTTCACTCATCTTTGTATTGCACTTCTTGAGTGGATTTGTCTACCAAGTTGTAGTGATCAGCTGGAATTCGAAATCTGGCAGTTGCAATTTCTGCAATTGGAATCGAATAGCAGCACCATTCTGTCTTGAATCTTTTCTTTGTGTGCCAAGTGCTAAAATTCTGAAACTTTGTGTCAAGAGGCAGTGTAGGCATTGATTGGTATCCAATTATAGGCTGTTTTCAGTGTGCTTTGGTGCTTGAACTCAGCTAGAGTTGCATTCGGACCATGAATGAATTTCTGTATTCTAATTCCACATCTAGATCCACTGCTGGACTGTTTCTTTCAGGTCTGAGTTTTACCCTGCCTTCATGCGTAGCACTTCATTTAGAGTTTAGTTTTCAAAGCAAATTGATTAGCTTTAATCTGAGATGATCAACTTTAACGTCTGCAATCAGTTGTAGTCTTTGGCACATCAGTTTTTATCTCATTTTGGTATCAAGTTTGTGAATGGCTTGCACTTAGTACCAAGGAAAGTCTTAGTACTGAGTTTGTGTCAGTTTGGTTAAATATTGAGTGCATTCGGTTTGTTTAGAGTAATAATTCCTGAAGCTAACGTCTACATTAGTATCCATCAAAATTTGAATTGCTTCCATATCAGATTTATTTTCCAAACTAGGGTAAATTGCATTTAAGCTTCCAAATTGTTTGAGTCATTGTTGGGATCACTTGGGTCAAGTTCAATAGCCGAGTTCTTCACTTTCTTTTATTGAATCTTCGTTTCAGATTGCGAACCTAAAACCCAAATCACATTCGAAACCCAAAAACATAAACGACACCTAAATACAAGCGCGAATCAAACAACGTCAACTAGCCCCGAGAAAAATACGACCTGTGGCCCCTATATTACATTCTTATACATTTTGATTGTAAAAGGGTTTCCAGCACTTCATTGATATTTAAATTTGATAGACCCATACCTTCGTGACAAATTAGTTAGTATATTTGGGCCTTTCACCTTCACAAGCTCGAGTAGTCGAAATATCTAAAGAAGCAAGTACAATAATCCGAGAGGACCAAAATGAGAAATTGCCCGTGTTGCCAAGGGAGGAATCATGTACTTCATCAAGAGAAGAAGAGGAAGAGTTATCATCAAGGGTTGAGGGAGAGGAGAGACCTTCATCCTCACAAGAGCAAGAGACGACTTCCACCTCCACCAAAGTTAAGTCAAAGGAGCATATTATATGTTTTGGTTGCAACAAAAAGGGGCACTACAAGGATAAGTGTCATCTAAGTAAAAAGGAGGTAATTTCTAAGCCCAAGTCCATTCAAATTAAATCTAATGTGGGTTGTAGGAATGAGGAAATACAAAACAAAAGAAAAAGGATTCTGTGCTTCACATGCGGGGAGCTCGGGCACTATCATACAGAATGTCCAAGAAGTGGAGAGCTCAAGAAGATGGAGCACCTTAGGAAATGGGAAAAAGAGCAAAGGAAGAAGAGCATTCATCAAGGGGGAGCTCCAAGGGTAAGGGAGGTAGCCGCTAAGCCTACTTATGCCTCAAAATTTTCAATTAATACTCAAAATGCTTGTATGAATGATAGAATTGATAACACTTGCTTGCCCATGCGTGTTTTTGCTTTTAAGTACCATGATAGGAATAGAAATAATTTTGTATGCCAAAACACCAAAAACTCTGTGATGCATGATGAATCTAGGGTTCCTAGGACTAAGGACCAAAGGATAAATCCTAAGAGAAAAGGAAATATGCTTAGAAAAATAGATAGACCTAGAAATGATAATATTAGATCTAGTGATCCTAAGATTAAGAAGTTAGAAAAGGAAAATCAAATGTTGAGAGCAAAACTTGATAAATTAGAAAAGAACCTAGATAGACTCATTAGGAGATCCAAGAAATCAAGTGGAAAACAAAATGATCAATCTCTCAGAAATGGTAGGCCAAGTCTAGGATATCATTTTAGGAGGGCTAATAATGATAAAGTACCATATTCAAGGATGCCCTATAACTATGGTAGAGAGAAAGTGAAAAATGGCAAAGAAAAGCTATTTAAAGGGAAAGAAAAGAAGTTGATCAAAGAAAAGGTCTATAGGGTTAAGAGAGTGATAGTGGAAGAGCAAAAAGTACCGGAGGAGCATCGGTGTGGTCTTGCCTTTGTAGAAAAGCTACCTAAGGAGATAATTAGGGCTAGAAGTTCAAGGGAGAGCTCTGGAAGCCAAAGTGAGTTCCATGGTCAATGGATCTCAGGTGGTTTCCTTCTGGAAAGTTGAAAAAGGGTATAGGGTGTGCCAAGAGGTTTAAAAGGCTAAGGGTAGTCCTAATCCTAGAGAGTTGGCACACTTAAGGAAGGATTGTGAAGAAAAAGGTGAAATTAGGTTTTTAAATAAAACAAATCGATTTTAATGCCTAAATACCATATAACTTGATGCTATGAATGTACTATTGATGATTATGGGAAGTAACATCAAGGGGATCGAGGTTCAAACTAGAACTTTTGGGAAGAGTTCTATGATATCTTTTTAGAAAAACTCGAAGTTTGTACCAAACTTGGGATTTGGGATGACTTTAACTGAAATTATATTTTTCCTACGTAAATATAGGATCCACAAATCTCCTTATAAGATTTCAGAATTTTTGGGAATTTGTGGAATTAGTTAGGCATTTCTGAAGTTCGGACTGAAAATCTAAAAATTCAGAATAGCAGATACCAGTCGACTGGCTAGAAGCCAGTTGACTGGAAAAGTTCATAGAATGTAATTATGGTCTTGCCCAGTCAACTGCCCCAGGGGCAGTCGACTGGGTCGCGGGCTCTATAAAAAGAAAGGGCGCGCCGGGAAAGGAAAACCTAGGGTTTTGGCTGCTCAATCCCGGCGATTTTCACCTTCTCTCAACTCCTCTTGCGTCCTAAGCTCTAAAATCAGTCTCTAAGGTCTCCTTTCACTCTGATCTAACTCTAGGGTTTGTTGAAAACCTCTCTTCAAGTTAACACACGCGATTTTCAAGAATCACAATGCAAAGAGCAAAGAGGGTCGTTTCCAAGAGGTCTAGAGGTGAGGGCTCATCACGACCAGGCCCCCAAGGTCCAGATGACTCTAGATTTAGAAGCCTAGAGTGCAAAAAGCGATTTGAGCAAAATGAATTTGTCCAACTACCATGTCGATACCTCAATAAAGCATTCTTTGAGGAGAAGGGACCTCATATTATTGAAATGATTTCCCATTTCGGAATTGAACAACTTGTCTTCTGTCAACATGATGTTAATCTTGATTTGTGCAACGAGTTCTTAGCAAATTTGATGTGTCTTGATCTAGAAAATAAAGTTTATGAGTCAAGGGTAGCGGGTGTAACCATTCCTTTCACACCCATGGTTCTAGCCAGTTTCCTAGAATGTCGGGCCTCAAACAATGCCAATACCTATTTTCCAAACATTGTTGAACCACTCGAGTTCCCAGGTGTCACCATTGATCAGATTCATGTCCACTACTTCAGGAGACACAGACATGAATCTGAACGCACTTTTGACGCAAAACCCATGAGTCCATCCAGTCATGTGCTCTACAAGATTGTGGTAGAATGTCTCCTACCCATCGTCACTAAGGGGAGGGCAAGGATTAGGTTGCCTCACTTAGTGATGATGTATGCGCTTGAGAGACGACTGGATATAGATGTGTCCTTGCATGTGTTTGCCTCCATCTGTCACCTGTCCCAGAGTGTGAATGGGAAGATTTATATGCCTTTTTGTCATATGTTAACTGAGTTCTTCCAACTGCGTTTTGGCATTCGGGTCACTAGTGGTCAGGTGCGCCACCTGTCAAAAGACTATGATCAAATAGGCACCCGCCAATTGTCTTTAGCGGGCATTGAGTCTAGACAGGGGGTATTTGTTTTGAGGGAGCGTCAGGAAGCTGCAGATGCAGGTGAGGAGCCCGCTGAGCCTATCACACGAGCAGAGTTTACCCGCCTCCAGGAGGATGTTCATACTATTCAGGAGGGCGTCCAGAGTCTTCAGCAGGGCCAGGCAGCTACTCAGAGAGAAGTACATGGTCTGACAGAATTCTGCTAGGGGTTTATGACCCGGCAGGATACCATGTACGAGATGCTGCAGCGTTGGGATTTATCATATCAGGGTCCTCCTGCTCCTCCTCCTCCTCCCCCAGATGGTGATGACCATATGTATTTCTGACCAGCAGATGCAGGATTAAAAGTGGTTGCAGTGTTGAGAGTGTTGCTATTGTGTTATTTTATTACACCTCTCAGACACTTTTTATTCGGATGTGTGTATTGGATATTTTCCGGGCTATATGTTTTAGCCCTAGACATTATCTTAGGCATATGTTATGGCTATGCCTATGTTTGATGCATGAACCTCTACGTACTACGTTATTTTGTAATTTCTTATGGCATGTAACTTATTTTTTTTAGTTTCTATTTGGATGAATGTTTCCTTTATGATCATTTATATATGAATTATGCACTAATATTATGCTACTTTTATTATGATTGTGTTTGTGTGGAATGTTAAATGCTAGTATATTGCTAAACATTTTGATATCCTTTATGTATACATGTGTGTTTATGATACATTTTACATGTTTTGATTGCAAATCGCATAAAAATGTTGTATCTGCTCAAAATGTTATATTTTCATCTCTTTTAGCATGACTTGATTGACAATCAAATAAAAGTGTGATATGTGTAAAAGGAACGTTTCTTAAGACTCATAAGAAAATGAGGAGGAGACTTTGTCAAAATAGAAACATTTATATGTAGAAGGGGAGTTTGAAAATCATTTCAAATGTCAAGTCAAAGTGATAAGAGGTAGCAAACACTAGATTTCATGATTAAACCTCTAGATTGATACAAAACAAATATTTTGGATTTGTACCAAAAGTCAAGCACGGTTCATGATTTTCATGAACCAAATTTTTCTAGGGTACGGAATATCTTAACAATTATGCTTGCAAAGTTTCACATTTTTCCGGATTTTCTGGAATTTTATATTCGTTTCTGAATTTCCTCTGAAATTCTGAAATCTGTCATATCAGTCGACTGGGGGCAGTCGACTGATAGAATGGGCAGAATGGGTATGGCGATTTCAAAAAGGGTTTTCAGAAATCTGGTTAAGTTCTTTTTGGCACCTAGGGTTTGGTTGCTTGGGGCAATCTTTTGATGGTGTCAAAGGGGGAGAACTTGAGTGTCAAGTTAGGTTTTGGTTAAAACTTAACCTTGGTTTGGTTGTGACTTTAGAGTTAAGTTGGGAGAACTTAATTCTAACTTGGGATTAGCAATATGGGTTGAAATTGGGAGAAAGCATAGGTTAAGGGGGAGGTTGCCTCTTGTGTGTTATGCTTGAATTTCAACTGCTTTTGCTATTATTATTGCTATATGTTTACCTAACTTAACATATTGCCACACATCAAAAAGGGGGAGATTGTTGGGGCAATCGGCCCTGAGATGATCTGGAGGATCATGATATTTTGATGTGTGGGCAAAATGGTTAAGTTAGGACTTGTGTTGTTCTCACATATGTACATGAGTGTGCAGGTGTACAAGTATATGTGGACTTAGTTGACGTCTTCAGGTGAAGGATGGCATGGAGGTAAGCTGGAGGCTTACGTGCGTATCCAAGGGACCATGGATAGCGGAGATGATGAGCCGAGGGACGCGGACTTCAAGGCGTACGTGAAGGGTGGCATGGAGGCAAGCTGGAGGCTTGTGTGCGCATCCGAGGGACGAGGGCCAAAGATGAAGAAGGCGTGAAGGCAACAGTCAAGACTGCTGGTGAAGAGTCAACTGAGTTGTAAGTGGCTGAGTATGAGAGCATGTACTCAGGGGTTAAGCCGGGAGGGTTTGAGTGCGGAGAGATTTGTACTCGGAGAGAAACCCTAGGCTTAGGTCTCGGACCAATCGACTGGCCCATAGGCAGTCGACTGGTGCCAACTGGAACAGCTGGCCAGAATTTGAACGTTATGCTGTAACGGTCGAATCTGAGTGGGACCAGTTGACTGCCATTTGGGCAGTCGACTGGTAGCGGCTGTTTTCAGATTCGAGCCCTATTTAAAGGGGCTCGTTTCTTACATTGTTTCTTGACGAATCTTGCTTGGCTAAGGCAAGATAGTAGTCTACTTTGTTCTCTAAGTGTCCTTGGTGTTGTGGCGAGGTTTCTCCACCCATAAGGAGCGACGAGTTCTAGCCAGAGGTTATCCGGGGTTTGATCCACCGAAGGATTGTTGGATTAGTCACCCGGCCGGGGTGGATACCAACTAAATACGGTTTGTCAGCATTGTTATTTTCTTTACATATCATTTCCGCTGCGCTAACAATTTTGTAGAGATCACAAGATCAGAAAAAGTGCATTCACCCCCCCCCCTCTGCACGCCACATCGATCCTTCAATGACTAGAGGCTAATCTAGTTTGCCTTGGTGTTGGTGGTGCTTCTTGGCCGGGTTCACTAGACACAAGTTCAGCCTCAGGATCCGGCTGATCAATGGGTTGTCTAGGTTCACCGTCATCAGACTTATCACCATCAACAACACTTGGAGTTTCATTCAAACTAAGTCTCCTAAGTTCAAGTTGAACTCCTTCTACATTTTCTGATTAGTCAATTGATTTCGGAATTTCTTCAAAAACCACATCAGAAGACTCTTCAACTAATCTAGTTTTCTTGTTGTAGACTCGGTAGGCTTTACTAACGAGAGAGTACCCGACTAGTATCCCTTCATCAGCCTTTGCCGTGAACTTTCCAAGGTGATCCTTGGTGTTTAGGATGAGCACCTTACAACCAAACACCCTAAGGTGTTTAACCGTAGGTGATTTCCCAAACCAAAGTTCATGGGGAGTCTTTTCTAAAAACTTATGGATGAGGACTCGATTTTGCACATAGCAAACTGTATTTACAGCTTCAGCCCATAAGTAACTCGGAAGTGAGTACTCATTAAGCATGCTTCGTGCAGCCTCTTGTAGAGCACGGCTCTTCCTCTCTACAACACCATTTTGTTGTGGTGTTCTAGGAGTAGAGAACTCATGCTTATAACCTTTGTCTTGACAAAATTCTAAAAACTTTTGGTTTTGAAATTCACCTCCATGATCACTTCTAATTGTCTTAATGGTTGATGATTTTTCATTTTCTACCCTTCTACAAAAAGAAATGAACACATCTAAGGTTTGGTCCTTATATTTCAAAAAGTATGTCCATGTGTATCTAGTAAAATTATCAATAATCACAAAGCAATATCTACTTCCATTCAATGATATGATAGTACTACAATCAAATAAGTCCATGTGAAGTAAATCTAAAGCATTGGAAGTACTTACAGTGCTTTTACCTTTATGTGCAGATTTAGTTTGCTTACCCATTTGACATGTATCACAAAGTTTATCTTTTCCATACTTGATGCTCGGTAAGCCTCGAACTAGTCCCTTGTTGGCCAACTTCCGGATGTTCTTCATGTTCATATGTGCTAGCCTCCGGTGCCAAAGAGTGGACTCTTCTTCTTTTGACATGAAATACTTAGCAAAAGCATTAGTAGCACTTTTAAATGAAATTTGATAAATATTGTCTACTCTTGCTCCTACTAGTACCGTGTCCAAGGTGTCATTTTGTCTAACTAGACATTGACTTGGTTGGAAGTCAATTGTGTAACCCGTGTCACACAATTGACTGATACTTAGGAGATTAAACTTCATCCCCTTGACTAGAAGGACATTTGAGATTCTAAGACATTCGGATATTTGAATGTCTCCTATTCCTATGACCTTAAGACTACCATTGTTACCAAATGATACATTACCTCTACTCTTCTTGTGAAATGTGGTAAACAATGATCTATCCCCGGTCATGTGTTTGGAGCATCCACTATCAACGAACCAAGTTGATAGATGCTCCCCCTCAATCATAACCTACACAATTCGAAAAATAGAAGTCTTAGGTATCCACACCTTGGGACCTAAAGCATCAACTAAACATGACTTAGGCACCCATGCCTTGACAACTTTCTTTTGAGTCTTGGGTGTCCTAGATTGTCTCATGTCAGTCCTAGACATGAGAGACACAAATGAAGGTTCTTTAGGGCGATAACCAATACCGGCCCTATTGTAAACCGCTCTTTGGGCATTTAGGATCATATCTAGGGTCTTAGAGCTATTTGAGAATTTCCCAAGAATATTCTTGAGCTTCTTAACTTCACTCTTCAATGATTGGTTTTCCTCTACTAACAAGTTATCATGCAAATCACTGATTTCCTCAACCTTAGAGGATTTCAAGCTTACAATCTCATGTTTCAACGATTTAATTTCACCTTCTAGTAATTCAACATACAAGTCATCAATGTTATCATCCCTAGAAGCTTTCAATTGAGCAATTTCTAATTGCAATGCTTTAACTTTATTTTTGGATTTCTTAAGCATACTAGTTAAACATGCAATTACTCTATAACATTTTTCAAGCTCGGGAGAAGTTACCTCTTCATCATCCGAAGATGATGAAGCCGCGTTTGAGGAGCTTGAAGATTCATCACTGCTCTCCTCTCCAAGAGCTATGAGTGTCACTTGCCTTGTGCTCTTCTCCTCCTTCTCTTCATCGGATGAGCTAGAAGATGACTCATCCCAAGTGGCTTTCAAGGCCTTCTTCTTCTTCTTGGATTTTTCCTCTTTTCTTTTGGATTTCTCCTCCTTCTTCTTAAGCTTCGGACATTCATTCTTAAAATGCCCTTTCCTACCACACTCAAAGCAAGATGCATTATTCTTATCAAGTTTGGATTCACTAGTATTACCTCTACTTTTGAAACGTCGGTCTCTTCGCATCATCCTCCTCACAAAGTTGGCCATTTCGGATGAAGAGGAGCCGCTGCCATCTTCCTCGGAATTGGATTCGGATTCGGATTCGGAAGAAGATGAAGATGATGAGACCTCCTTCTCCTTCTTCTTCTTAGTGGCTCGGTCCCCTGCAACTAAGGCAATCCCCTTCTCCTTGGGGCCTTTGTTAGCCATTTCATGCAATTCCATCTCACAAAATAAGTCATCTAACTTAACAATAGATAAGTCCTTGGATACTTTGTAGGCATCCACCATGGATGACCACAAAGCATTCCTTGAAAATGCTTTCAAGACATACCTCACAAGGTCGCGGTTCTCGACCTTTTCATCAATTGAATGAAGTCCATTGAGGACTTCCTTGAACCGGCTATGGAGTTCACTTACCGACTCATTTTCTTTCATAGCGATATTTTGGAGTTGATTGAGGAACAAATCCCTCTTGGCAATTCTTGAGTCCCGGGTGCCTTCATGAAGCTCGCTGAGTTTGTTCCACAAGTCCTTCACACTTGTGAAAGGACCAACCTTGATGAGTTGGTCTTTGTTCATTCCACATTGTAGAGTGACAACTGCCTTCGCGTCGGCTTCACTCTTCCGAGTTTGTTCCGCAGTCCACCGTGAAGACTCGAGTTATTTGCCTTCGTCATCCTTAGGAGGAACGAATCCCTCCTTCACCGCGAACCAAGTGTGGATATCCATCTTCAAGTAGTATTCCATCTTTGATCTCCAATATTGAAAGTCGGCGTCATCAAAGAATGGAGGTCGGGTGGTGGAGTAGTCTTCTCTCAAAGCCATCTTGTTGAGAACTCTCGGATGTTAAGCCGTGTACAAAGCCCCAAGCTCTGATACCACTTGTTGGTTACGAGATGGCTAGAGAGGGGGGGAGAATATAGCCAATCACTTTTCCTTTGAAGAGTTAGCAATTTCTGCACTCGAAGTTGTTAGTAGCACAGCGGAAGTATGGAAAACAGGATGCGCAGAAACTAAAACCGAAAACTAACTAGCAAGATTAGCAAGATCGCTAACAAGGAGATTTTACAAGGTTCGGGGATAACTTGCCCCTACTCCTTGGCGTGCCCTTAAGGTGGGCGATCCCTTGATCGTCGGCAGATCAAGCCCCGGTTAACACCGGATAATTCAGCAACCTCCTTCTCGGTGGAGAAACCTCTCCACAGTGTGTTTCAAACAAGGATATAGTTTAAGCACAAAGAAACAACAAGAAGGATCTTACTCAAACACTTAGCAAGGACAAAAACACAGCAAGCTTCCCTGAGCTCCACCCAGTGGCGATCTCACGCAAGAACCCTTCTTCGTGTCTTCCCACTGTCGGACTCCAAGCTTCTTGTTCTCTCCTTCAAGCGCTCAAGTAATAGATGATTGCTTCTCAATTGCTTGCTCAGAATGATGGAAACTTCAAGAACACAGCAAGCTTAATGTGGAGAACACAAAGCACTGGAACTCAAGAGCACAAGCTGAAGAACTATCGAACTCTACTCCACCGAAGCTCTCTCGTTCCTTTTGTTTCTCCACTAAGCAACAAGTGACCTCATCTCCAGCAGCCTCCAGCTGCCTCACTGCCAACGCGCCAGCTACACTGAACCCTTACTGAACTTCCTGAGCTCCCTCAGCCAAGCTTCAGTCAGCGGCTTCAGTCCTGCAGCTCCAGCCGTTGCAACCTGAGTTGAGAAAGGGACAAACCTGCTCCAAGGAAAGCCCTCTTTGACTTCTCCTTGAGTGTTTGAATCCTCCCCTGTCACCTGCAACTTAATCAGACTGTTAGAGCAGCAAATCACGCAGTAAATCAAATATCAGAGGTAAGTGGCAGCAAATATCAGATGTTCAGACGCGATCAGAGTGTCTGACAGTGCAATTTGAATTAAAGTGATCGGTCACCTGACCGATCAGAGAGCCTCCTGATCGGTCACCAGACCGATCAAGCTGGTTCCAAACCGATCAGGCTTCGTCCTGATCGATCCCCAACGCTTAATCAGAAATCGCGATTTCTTTGAGATTCTCCTGGACCGATCACCAGACCGATCCCAGGTCGTGGATCGTTCACCGGACCGATCCACCCTTATATTTGGCGATTTCTGAGTTTCGCAGGCTAAGCCTTCTGATCGGTCAACTGACCGATCAGGGTGTCACCTGATCGGTCAGCAGTCCGATCAGGTCATCACCATGCCGATCAGGAACCGTCCTGATCGATCTTAGTGAGAAGCCCGCGAAGCTGGATCATTCACCAGAACGATCTGCACAGTGATCCTGATCGGTCATCAGACCGATCAGGAGCAGTTCAGCAAGGGAACTCAACCTCACTGCTCACTCCCTAATCAGTCACCAGACCGACCAGGAGCCAGTCAATGGGTGAAACGCATACTCCCTGATCGGTCACCAGATCGATCAGGAGCAGCACAGTAGGTTCCCAACCTAACTGTGTGCTCCCTGATCGGTCACCCGACCGATCAGTCATCGCTGGATCGGTCACCAGACCGATCCACAAAGGAGCAGCGTGCCAGAATCCCTGATCGATCACCAGACCGATCCAGGGACTCAAACTTAGCCCTCCAAGCTAAGTTTCCATCCACCTTAGCCTTCCAAGCTAAGGATTTTCCATCTAACTCTCCAAGTTGAGAATTTGCACCTAACCCTCCAAGTTAGGACTTTTCACCTAGCCCTCCAAGCTAGGACTTTTCACCTAGCCCTCCAAGCTAGGACTTTTCACCCAACCCTTCCGAGTTAGAACCTCATCCAACCTAGCCCTCCAAGCTAGGCACCAGACCCTCTAAGCCAGGACTTTTTCACCTAATCCTCCAGGATGGGAATTTGCATCTAACCCTCCAAGTTAGGACTTTTCACCTAGCGCTCCAAGCTAGGACTTTTCACCCAACCCTTCCGAATCAGGACTTTTCCAACACCTAGCCCTCCAAGCTAGGATTTTTCACACCTAACCCTCCAGGTTAGGATTTTTCCAACACCTAGCCCTCCAGGCTAGAATCCTCCATATCATGCCTAATCCCCGATCAGGACTTAATCATAATCACCATAATTATCAACCTAAACTAAAATCGTTGTCAACACCAAAACAACAATCAGGGCCAGACTGCATCAACAATGATTTGTTAGAAAAACTTTTAAATGCTTTACGAAATTTCCTTACCATAAAGGCCTCTTGGTCACTGTCCATAGAGGCACTTGACTCCTCTGAGTCCGAGGATGATGAGTAGATCACCTTCTTCTTCTCCTTTCTCCTCTTCTTCTCCTTTTCTACAACAAAAGCAATACCTTTCTCTTTTGCCGAAATGTTAGCTTGCTCGTGCAGTTCAAATTCACAAAATAGATCGTCTAATTTAACTAAAGATAAGTCCCTCGATACCTTGTAAGCATCAACCATGGATGCCCACAGGGTGGTTCTCGGGAAGGCTTGTAAGACATACCTGACGATGTCCCGATTTTCAATTTTCTCTCCAATTACATGGAGCTCGTTGATCACTTCCTTTACCCTTCCATGCAGCTGACTGACTGTCTCGTTGCTCTTCATGGAGAGGGATTGCAGTTGGGCCACCAACAAGTCCTTCTTGGCTCTTCTGGACTCATTTGACTCTTCGTTCAGTTCTACCAACTTGTCCCATAGTTCTTTGGCGCTCTTGAACGGCCCCACCTTGTTCAGTTGCTCCTTTGAGAGCCTGCATTGCAGTGTGGTGGTAGCCTTGGCATTTGACTGCGCCCTTTTCATCACCTCCTTTGACCATGTTCTCATAGGTGTAGGGTCTCCTCTTTCATCGACGGGCGCCTCGAAGCCATCTGCAACACTTATCCAGGTTTCTATGTCATTCATAAGATAGTACTGCATTCTACCTTTCCAATACGCGAAGTCGTTGCCGTCGAAGAATGGTGGTCGTGCAGTGGAGTATCCCTCTTGAAACGCTATTACAATTGCTCCGGTTGACTGTTAGATCTTCCGAAACGCACCGGCTCTGATACCAACTGAAGGATCGATGTAGGCGTGCAGAGGGGGGTGAATGCACTTTCTTTGATCATTTTGATCTTTGGCATCCACCCAGATGGGTGACTAATCCAAGGATCCACGCTACGAGCACCACTTTTCACTATCGAAAAGTCTCCTTGAGGTGGAAAAACCTTTACAGCAAAAGCTTCCTCTTTGCAGATGCAGAAATATGATGAAGGAAGCAAAGATCACTCTACAATTGGGCAGCACTTCGTTACTGTACGGAACTGTACATACACGTGTAACGAGGAGCTCCTTTTATAAGTGAAAAGGACAGATTCACAGTCTGTCCAATCTCGCACCAGGCGACTGGCCCAGCAATAAATGCTGGCTAACGGCTAGCCAACGGCTAGAAAACAGCTAGCCAACGGCTAGTTTCGGGGTATACCAGTCGACTGCCCCAAGGCCAGTCTACTGATCCAAAGCTGCGAACTCTCTGTGGGTTTTGGCAGTCGACTGCCTCTGGGCCAGTCGACTGCCCTGCCTCCCAGCTCAACTCCAGCCACTCCGAACCTTCTCCTTCGCGTGTGCCTTCAGGTCTGCTCCCTTGGCTCGCCCCTTGAAGTCCTCTTCCTCTAGCTATCGTCCCTCGGATGCGCACGCAAGCCTTCCCTTGGCTTGCCTTCATGCCACCCTTCATGTGTGCCCTTTGAAGTCCACTTCCCGGCTTGCCCTTGGAACTCTCCTCCCTCGGCTCTCGTCCCTCGGATAGGTCCACCAAGTGTGATTCTCCAAGTCCTGCAAACTCAATCACACGAATCAAATACAACATAACACTCTAACTTTAAACCTATTCGCCCACACATCAAAACCATGATCTTCTAATCATTTGAGGGTCGATTACCTCAACACGACATCCGTCCGATCAGGCCCAGAAAAGTCCTTGAGGCGGAGTATCCCACGTGTGGGCTCATCATTTGACAGAACAGGCGGCGGACACCTTGTCGCTCGGGGCATAGACACGTAGTGTAGCAATTAAGGCGGTAATAAATGCATGTGATTCGAATCTTCTCGGGCATCCCGGAGAGGCAGAACCAAAGAGACGGGTGATGTGACCGGTCGACCGATCGGGATGCCCACCCATAAGCGACCTCGAGGTCGGCAAGAAGGGGTCGGGCCACTCAGGTGCGCCAGGCTCGCTTCAAGAGATAACAGTCCAGTCAGTGGGAGTTAAAGCCTCCTTCAACTAGACTCGAGGGGCATGCTTATGATCCCGTCCTTGCTTACGGGTAGCTCGGCCCGCACAGCCAGCCAGCCTGGTGCCACGGAGGCCTAGCAGAAAGGCCAACAATAACCTCACCAGGGGAGTCCTGGGGCCAGGAAATCCCCGAGGCGCTCGCCGACCGACCCTGGTTAGGGTCGGTCGGGTCGATCTTGAACGTCTCCCAACTCAGTTATTCAAACTCACACCCTGATCCGAACCTGGGTCGGGTAACTCAGGCAGACGCGTGGCGACCCACGCGCCCTCAGTATTCCATGGATCCGACAGCCCACAGAACCGAGACAGAACTAGATAGACGTAGCTCAACAGACCCTTGACTCAAGGCGTACCCTGCGCCTTAACTCTCCCAGTCGGACGCGTGGTGGCCCACGCTCCCTGGCCATTACCCGACCCAGTCCTAGGCACTTGGACTCACCGGTCGGCGCCCAGGCTACGGACTAGATCGTCCTTATGCCACCCTATGTCATTATATCCGGGGCACGATCTTGACGTCGGGATACTGCACACCATGCCCATTTATGACACCCCTCACGGGTATCCTACCCATTCAGTACCGTCGTACTGCATCAGCACCCCGCGCCATGCCGCGGTACTCTCAGGTGCTCTCATATGAGCTGACAGTTATCATACCCTTGTCCCGTCAAACAGGAACAAGGGTTGTCAGCTCCCCCGGCTATATAAGTTCTCCACTCCTCCTTCCGCAGGTATGCGTGCGCGAGCTCTCTCATCCCCACTACATTTTAGTTCAGTTCCATTATATTTCCTACGGATACTGGCTTGATCGTCGGAGTGTCTTGCCTGGGAAACTCCTTGGCGAGTTTGCTAACGGTCACTGTTTTGCAGGCAGAAGTCAGGTCAGCACCGCCTCGGCAGCTCGTGCCACCCGGGGAGGACCATCCAGCCCTTGGAAATTCCACCTCGCCTCACGACAGGATCAGAGGCCTTCTGTGTTGTAACTGAGATCGTAACCATGTGAAGCCATATAGGACATTAGAATTTTCAAGCAGAATTTTGCTTCCATAGAATGTACTGTGGGATAGGAGAGGGGTGAAGTTCTGTTGTTGAAGCAGGATTAGAGTGAATTTCTAACTTATGTGATTGAAGGTTTTTTCCAACTTGTTGTATCATGCTGGAGATTGTTGGATATATAGTGTGAATGGAAAGGGAGGTGGTGAGACTTTAGTCCCACATTGGGACTTTCTAGTGAGTAGAAAGTGAGGTGGAGAATAAAAGGACTCCATTGTGAGTGGGGCTTTAGTCCCACATTGGGAGTTTTATGGCATAAATATTGGTTTATATTGTTTCACAAGCATGATAGTTGTGAACTAAAAAAAAAGCATGATAGTTGTGAACAAATGCTAGGGGAGAGGCTCTCTCTTACGTGTGGGTGCGCAGGGAGGGTGCAAATCCAGGGCCGGATTTGTACTGAACCAAGTGAACTCGTGTGCGTGCACAACCTGCGACCGTCGAATGTCCGATCGGTCGGGGCAGAATTTGTCCAAGCAGATGAACCAACGTTTTGCCAAATTGTTTTTGCTCAAATGTAACTGATGCATTAACTTTTGATTAATGCAAAATCAGTAACCCCAGACGTTTAAGTCTGGCTGGTTAATTGGCAGTAAATGACGATTAATTCGTCATTGATTGCTGCAAGGGTCTGAGCCTATATAAAGAGGTTGTGACCGAGAGCAAGAGACAGACGATACAGAGAAATTCTCCTCCGCTCCACCTCGTTCTCGACCTCCGTTGATAGTGTTCGAGTACTTCCTCAGTTCGCCACGACCAACGAGTGCTCCATTGTGCCCGTGGTTCATCTGTTGTATCCTGAGAGACAAACGTCTATCTGAGCCTCAAAGCACCACCGGAGGAGGGCAAATCTATTTCAAGGAAACTGCATTGCGCAGGCCTCAGCAACTTCCTGGTCGGGAGACGTCCGACTTCAGCTCGGGAGCTCGGCTTGGGAACTCGGGAGCTCAGCTCGCGAGTTCGGGAGATATTGCTCGGGACTATTGCTCGAGAAACCCGGTTGGGAGACTTGGTCAGGAGACGCTGCTCAGGAGCTCGGGACAACTGGTCTGGAGCTCGGGAGACACTGATCGAGAGCTCGGGAGACACTGGTCGAGAGCTCGGGACACCTGGTCTGGAGCTCGGGAGACTGCAGTTTGAGAAAAAGCAGCTCAGGCCACTTAATAGATAAGTTGGAATTAATTTTATAATTTTAATTTATTATAAAATCTCCGAAAGGAGTCTGTTTCCTCCAACAGAGATAACAGTATTATTAACCGTTGGCACTTCAACTGTCAGGTCATATCCTCATAGCACATTAGATCTGTTGCACATTTGTTAAAGGTCACGATCTCGAGTATCTGGATTGGAGAAATTTTATCCCCATGGGATGGACTGATGGTTAGTACGTGGGTGTTGTCACTAAGAGGCATGGGGGTCAAATCCTGACAAAGCCAGTATGTCCACCCTCCCCACGCGCTAACCACAACATCCGGGCTAGTAGCTCCCATGATTTATCTCCTCCGTGTTGGCCTTGGGACGGATTGACGGGGGCGTTGGAGCGAGCGAATCGTCTTTTACCACCTAGATTGGAGAAATTTTTGACAGTGAGATCGAAGGCGTGCCAGCGGGAAGAAGGGTGGTGCTTAGAAGCGCGCAGGCGGCCTGGACTCCTGGCATTTGGTCGAACACCTTCCGTGTTTGCAACAGAAAGCAATAGTTGGGGTAGAAACTCACGAGAAAACTCTCGGAGAAACAGATGCAAGTATTACCTCTGATGCGTCTTAACAATTAAAAGAGGGTGCAGTTGTTAAAGAGGGTAGGAAAGGGAAGGTGCTGGAGTTTACGGAGGCCCTGTCCAGAGATGGCAGCATCGCCGAAGAGGAGGGTGCTGCCTTCAAATCACTGCTTGTCTGGATGAGAGATCGCTGAACGAAGATGGAGAAAGAGGAGAGGACTTTTTTGATAGCCAAGGCGTGAATTTGTCAACCTTCCACACTGGTACGACGGTCACGGCAGAATTTTACGAGGGTGGATAAGGTGAGGACGAGATCGAGGTCGTCAATCACAATAGATACTCACCAGAAAAACCATACAGGACCAAGAAACATATCAATAAAAAAATACAAAAGAGGGAATGGATTACCTCGAGACATGAACAGATCTCCATACCAACGGTGGATTAAATTTTTTGAAATCTAACATGATGATAATTTTCATATCTAAGGATGTGCTTTGGTTGGATAATTCATGATGATAGTAGTCTTCGTATTTCTTTCCTTCAGCTTTCTGTTACTCAATCGTCAACGGTAATTTACCAAAAGGTATACCTAAAAATAGGTATTTATCAAAAGACGTATCATAGTTTCATTTTCATCAAAGGGCGCACTCATTATAGTGAAATTCCTCTTATACCCCTTCTGTTATCTATTGTCTTTCTCTTTCTCTCTCAGTAATAAATTCTAAGACGTCAGCACATGCAACGTGACTTAATTACTGATTTTTATTTTAAAATAATATATTATTGAATCGATGCTAAATTAAAAAATGTAAGGTAAAAATTGAAAAAATATTTCACTTAAAAAATATCTCATCCAACGTGATTTAAAAATATAAATAAATGATTTTTATTTTTGATTAAGAGAAATTAATATATTAAATAATATTTAATAAAGATATTAACGTATAAAAAGTTTTTTTTTTTTGAAACTATTGGATTTCAAAATATAAATAAATAATTTTTATATTTGATTAATAGAAATTAAAATATTAAATAATATTTAATAAATATATTAATGTATAAAAAACTTTTTGAAAAAAATTGACCGTGGGCCTGAAATCAATAGATTTTAGGCCCACGTTGGACCTGAAATTTTTATTTCAGGTCTACGTTGGGCCTGAAATCTTTTGATTCAGACCCGACGTGAACTCAAATTTTTTTCTATTTTAAAAATATATTAATATATAAAAAAATCTATCAAAACACTTAATTTCAGATTCAAATGCAGAGTCTGAAGTCATCCCAGGAGGGTTTGAAGTCAAATAACTTCAGATCATATAAATAATTAATTTAATAAATAATAATTAAATATAAAAAATATTTTTAAAATTAAAAAATTTTCAGTGCCCTTGGGCCTGAAGTCATCCGACTTCAGGCCTAAGGAGGGCCTGAAGTCATCAGACTTCAGGCCCAAGGAGGGACTGAAGTCTGATGACTTCAGGCCCTCCATCATTAAATATATAAAAATATAAAAAACTATTTTTATAAAATGGTATAATATATAATTACATATTATTTATAATTTTAAAAAAAAGTATAATATATAATTATATAATAATAAAATGCTATAGGAGTGGTTTAGGTATATCAGTGAGTTTTGAGCAAAACTCACTGATGGGCCTACCATATTTGGAATTCTGAAAACTCTATATCAGTAGGCAGGGTTGAGCTAGGAGATGAGATTTTGGGTACCGAAACCTCTAATCTTGCTGTATCACCAATGCTATAGGAGTGGTTTAGGTATATTAGTCAGTTTTGAGTAAAACTCACTGATAGACCTACCATATTTGGAATTCTGAAAACTCTATATCAGTAGACAGGGTTGAGCTAGGAGATGAGATTTTGGGTGTTGAAACCTCTAATCTTGCTGTATCACCAATGCTATAGGAGTGGTTTAGGTATATCAGTGAGTTTTGAACAAAACTCACTGATGGACCTACCATATTTGGAATTCTGAACACCCTATATCAGTAGACAGGGTTGAGCTAGGAGATGAGATTTTGAGTGCCGAAACCTCTAATCTTGCTGTATCACCAATGCTATAGGAGTGGTTTAGGTATATCAGTGAGTTTTGAACAAAACTCACTGATGGAGCTACCATATTTGGAATTCTGAAACCCCTATATCAGTAGACAGGGTTGAGCTAGGAGATGAGATTTTGGGTGTCGAAACCTCTAATCTTGCTGTATCACCAATGCTATAGGAGTGGTTTAGGTATATCAGTGAGTTTTGAGCAAAACTCACTGATGGACCTACCATATTTGGAATTCTGAAAAACCTTATATCAGTAGACAGGGTTGAGCTAGGAGATGAGATTTTGGGTGCCGAAACCTCTAATCTTGCTGTATCACCAATGATATAGGAGTGGTTTAGGTATATCAGTGAGTTTTGAGCAAAACTCACTGATGGACCTACCATATTTGGAATTCGGAAAACCCTATATTAGTAGACAAGGTTGAGCTAGGAGATGAGATTTTGGGTGCCGAAACCTATAATCTTGCTGTATTACCAATGTTATAGGAGTGGTTTAGGTATATCAGTGAGTTTTGAGCAAAACTCACTGATGGACCTACCATATTTGGAATTCTGAAAACTCTATATCAGTAGACAGGATTGAGCTAGGAGATGAGATTTTGGGTGCCGAAACCTCTAATCTTATTGTATCACCAATGCTATAGGAGTGGTTTAGGTATATCAGTGAGTTTTGTACAAAACTCACTGATGGACCTACCATATTTGGAATTCTGAAAACCCTATATCAGTAGACAGAGTTGAGCTAGGAGATGAGATTTTGGGTGCCGAAACCTCTAATCTTGCTGTATCACCACTCCTATAGCTCAAAACTCACTGATATACCTAAACCACTCCTATAGCATTGGTCATACAGCAAGATTGGAGGTTTCGGCACCCAAAATCTCATCTCCTAGCTCAACCCTATCTACTGATATATGGTTTTCAGAATTCCAAATATGGTAGGTCCATCAGTGAGTTTTACTCAAAACTCACTGATATATCTAAACCACTCCTATAGCATTTTATTATTATGTAATTATATATTATACCTTTTTTATAACAATTATAAATAATATGTAATTATATATTATATCTTTTTATAAAAAAAAAGTTTTTTATATTTTTATATATTTAATTATGGATCAAACTTCAGGTCCTCCTTGGGCCTGAAGTCGGATGACTTCAGGCCCAAGGGCACTGAAAATTTTTTAATTTAAAAATATTTTTATATTTAATTATTATTTATTAAATTAATTATTTATAGGATCTGAAGTTATTTGACTTCAGACCCTCGTGGGATGACTTTGGGCCCTGCGTTTGAATCTGAAATTAAGTGTTTTGATAAGTTTTTTTATATATTAATATATTTTTAAAATAGAAAAAAAAATTGAGTTCACATCGGGCCTGAATCAAAAGATTTCAGGCCCAATGTGGGCCTGAAATAAAAAATTTTAGGCCCACGCTGACCTTGAAATAAAAAATTTCAAGCCCACGCTGGGCCTGAAATATTTTTATTTCAAGCCCAACTACCACAAATACAATATATCAAACCGAACTGAGTTAACCAGTGTTTAGAAGATTATTGACGTTGCTTTTGTTTCCAACAACCCGGCAGCAATGGCAGAAGGATGGTACAATACTTGTCATCACAGTTCGATTAACATGACCCCATTTCAAGCCTTGTACGGATACGCGCCTAAACCACTGGCTGAATTCCTAAAAGCTCCGTTGAAGAGGTTAATACCACATTAAGAGAAAAGCCTCAAATTTGACAGCAATTACGTGAATCACTGAGAAAGGCTCAAGCCTATTATATATATCTGAAGAAATTCGCTGATAAGAATCGGTCGGAACGCCAATTCACTGATTAGATTTTTATTTCAGGCTCAGTGTGGGCCTGAAACCTATTGATTTCAGACTCACGGTCAGTTTTTTTTTAAAAAAATTTTATACATTAATATATTTATTAAATATTATGTAATATATTAATTTCTATTAATCAAATATAAAAATCATTTATTTATATTTTTAAATCCATCAGTTTGTTTCAAAAAAATTTTATACATTAATATATTTATTAAATATTATTTAATATATTAATTTCTTTTAATCAAAAATAAAAATCATTAATTATATTTTTAAATCACGTTGGATGAGAAATTTTTTAAGTGAAATATTTTTTCAATTTTTACTTTACATTTTTTAATTTAGCGTCGATTCCATAATATATTATTTTAAAATAAAAGTCAGTAATTAAGTTACGTTGCATGTGCTAACGTCTCAAAATTTATTACTGAGAGAGAAAGAAAAAGGTAATAGATAATAGGAGAGGTATAAGAGGAAGTTCACTATAATCAATGCGCCCTTTGGTGAAAATGAAATCATGGTACGCCTTTTAGTAAATATTTATTCTTAGGTACGCCTTTTGGTAAATTGTCGAATCTTCAATGAACTTTTGGATCATCTATCATGATCACTTCCCAATTTACTCTGACAATTCATGGAAGACTTTCGTAGGACTAGATCAATAATCCGAGGTTAGATGATACCCAACTTTATTAATCATTTTCAATAACTAAACCTCGAGATATGTGCAAATGATGTTTAGTTAACATCCTCCTTCCGTTTGAGGATTTTTCACAAATGATGTCAATTTGATGACCTCTTTTTTACTCAGCTTACCAGCACGACCCCTTCGATGTTTAAGTTAGTCATCGAGAAAAGGGGAGAAAATGAAATAAAGAAGAAAAGGAGAGGAGGTTGGTGGAGAAGAGGTGTCTCTGCCTGCGACAAGAAGAAGACCAACATACTTAGAATTATTATCCGTAGTGTTTATATAATTATCAGAAAAGCATCTCCACATCGAATATCGTACTTTTGAATGTCCGTTATGCCTTCCTCCATTCATCAAGTGCTACGAATTAGGAGAAGGAATCAAGATAATAAGATATGACTTCTACTATTCGCTTCTTCACTCTCTGATTTCCACGTACTCTTAATCAGAAAATTCGAAGCCTCTAATGCTCGGCAAAACTTAGTTATACTGCTCAATGGAATTGAATAATATTGATCCGCAAAACTTAATAATATTGCTCCGTGAAACTTGATAATATTACTCGATGGAACTTATTTTATATTGTTTGTCAGAATGAATTCATCTTCATAATATCATAATTTTGTTTTACTTTAATTTTACTGTAGCAGTGTGAATGTGATATTGTAGCCTACGAGAATTTTATCGTTCGAGAGATTGGATTGTGAAGCTATTGTAATAATATGTACTATAGTGGCAAATAGACGAAACGTTCGTCCTCAACGTCTCCGTCAGTCCGCCCAACAATATGTACTATATATAACCTATAGGTGTGATTGCTCGGGACAGGGGCTACTGAAGCAGTCACTCTATCAGCATTGTAGTTATCACTCTATCAACACTGTAACTTATTGTAGCACAGAAAATATAATTTCTTGCGTAAAAATCTTGATTGTGACCGTGATCGTAGCAGTTCTTGTAGCAAACTATAGCACAACGAACATTATTTCTCTGATAACAATCTTGTTTGTGGTAGTTACGACAACGATACTATAGCATACTGTAGCACAAAGAATATGATTATTTTGATAAAGCTTGTGGAGGTTATTATAGCAATTAACAATTTACTATTATAGCATACTGTAGCACAAAGAACATGTTTGTGGTAGTTTTAAATGGCCTTTCAACTACTGTAGCAATGTTGGCACAAAGAACATGTTTGTGGTAGTTTAAAATGGTCTTTCAACTACTGTAGCAATGTTGGCACAAAGAACATGTTTGTGGTAGTTCAAAATGGTCTTTCAACTACTGTAGCAATGTTGTGTACTGTCATATCACTGTAACATATGTGAATGTGATTCATCGGAGAACGACTTTGATGCTAGAATAATATAATATGCTATAGTATACTATGGGAGTGTCATAATGTAGCAATTACTATAGTAAGATGCTACTGTAGCAATTGAGAATATGATTATTCGAAAGAAGACTTTGATGTTAGAATGCTCTAACTGTGCATTTATTGTAGTATCACTATAGTTTACGAGAACAAAATTTCTCGAGAAAAGTGTCACGCTCGTAATGCTGCCCGTCTGATATTGACCGGACTGTTACTTTCTCGATGTGAGAATCTGAGAAATTTGGGGGTTAAAATGCAAAATTTTCGAATTTAAAGGCTTCTGTGAGAGTGCGGAAAATCGAAGGGGCTAGATACAAATATCCTTTGTATATTTATCCCTTCCTCCCCTCGTCTTTGCCAAAACTGACCTAGCCGACTTCTCCTTCCTCTTCTCCTCTTCTTCTTCTTCTTCTCTCCTCGGTTCGCCGCCACTGCGAGCTCACGACGTCGTCTCCGGTCGCTCGGCGAGGCTCACCGATCTAGTTTGAGCTTCTTCTCGGGGAGGAGATCGCAGATCTGGAGTTGTTTCACCCTTTATCTGCTTCCTCTCGAGACGGCGACGACTGCGCCACCGCCGGAGACACGAGGAGGTGAGGAGTTTGTTTTGTAACCTAGTTTCTATCTCGGGTTTCCGATCGTTCGATGGACCATGATTTGAGTTGGATTTCCGATCTCTAGATCTTGCATTTGTCTTGATCGATCTCAGATTAGGGTTATTAATTCTCTTCTTGATTGGGATTCTGAAATTGATGCGTGAATTCGAATTCTTTTCGCTGAGCTTGGATGGGTTGATATAGTGGTGTTCGTCTCTTGGATTTCTAATTATTCAATCTGAATTCGATTGATGGGTTTCTGGTTCTTGTGGTTCCAGAACAGCGAATTTGGGAAAGACTCCGTTGGATTAGGGTTTGGAGCCGAGTGCCTAGCTTCGACTGTGAGAGCTGGTGGCTATTTCATGTGTGGGCTTGTTCTGTGTTACCTGGGCAGAGGAACTGGTGTATACCAGTTTAAGGTAAGTTTCATCTCTATTTGGATAAGTAATGGTGAATTTGGTGAATTCTGTTCTTTGGATCAGTGTTGATCTGAGTTGTTTGATTAGGTTTTGGCTGGTATTAGGTTCGGTGATCAGTGAGTTGAATTGTAGCTTTGGATCGGTTTGTTATGTGATCTCTGCCAAATTCATATTTATCACCGGATAGTTATTTTGGTCTGTGGGTTGTATTAGATCATGAATTGGGATTAATTATTCTAATAAATCCCCAATTAATTTAGATGGTATGGTGGTTAAGAAGTTAGGGTTTAATTTGGGATTAATTAATTGTAATTAACCCTAATTAATTAAAGGGGAGTTTAATTAGGATTAATTGGTTAGGATTAATCCTAATTAAATTAGAAGTTATATTCGGCTAAGTGATTGTGTATTTGATGCAGGATATTGAGTGTCGCGGATATCTTCGTCGCGGCTATTATTTCTAGACGGGGGTTCTCGACACCTGGACTTCTTCATATCGAGGCGGGTACCTCTGTTTATGCATAGCTAGACATAGTTAGCAGTATGGATATCTGATATCTTTATCTCTGTGCTTTTGCTTCGGTAGTTGTATCCGTTAGCTTTACTGCTTACTATATCTGTATGGATTGGTGATGCACAGTTTACCTTATACCTTACGCTAGGATTTAGGTATTGGTGCATACCAGTTATATGGACTACTGCATATCATGTAGATGACAGCAGGGTTAGATAGTGGATGATGCATGGGATAGTGACACGCATCATTATTGCACGTAGCATAGGGGACGACCTTTGACTCCCTGGAGGTTGAGATGGTCGTCGTACTTGCTACCCGTGTAAGGGCATATGTAGGTGACCCTTGACTCCCCTAGCGGTTGAGAGGGGCCGTCAGACCTGCCACATGACCTGTCGTGCAGCCCCGTTGACGGACCCGGGCACTGCAGCAGGTCCCCTACCTATCCGATGATAGCAGGGACGTCCCGCGTGTGCATTATTGACCGTCTGTTCATGCAAGGAAGACCAGGTCAGAGCCCTACCCACTCGGTTCGCGTGTTTCCGCGACCTATACCGACCGGTGTCAGGGGTGGCCCATGTTGCATCATGAGCATGCTCTGCATCTCTGCACTTGGTTATGTTTGCTGCACTTGATTGTTGCACTTGGTTGACATGCATACTACCGGGTTTGGATCGACGCAGGTAGGTATGTAGTTCCTTTACTGCTTATAGTTCAGTTATGTATTTCTTTTTACTACAGTTATCTTCAGTATTGTGGTAGATAGATAGACGGTGACTTACTGCTATTATTTTTCTTCCTGTGCATATCAGTCTGTATTTGCTGAGTTCTTAGGACTCACCCCGTTAGCTCCCTGTTTTTATTTCAGGATGATGGTCTGGTGTGCCCGGCAGCCTGTCCCACGTCGCGTATTTCTTCGAGATGATTCCGGGATGTCTCTTTTACTTTGTTGGTGGTACATGTTGGTATCCATTTTCTATTTCTTTTACTTTACGTTTCCGCTGCTATATTCGTGTTTGATTTTGCCATTTTATACGGCGGTATAGTTGTACTTTTGTGAGCCATGGAGGCCTTGTGCTTTGCGTTTGTCGTAAGTCGTACCGGTACGCAGCTTTATCGTCGTTTTCCGTTTTGCTCATTATATGGTCGCTTGTTCCAGCCCTATAGGCTGCGGTACAGGCCGACTGAGATAGTCGTGGGGGTCTGGTCATCTGAATTGTCCGCCGGGACGAGGGAGTAGCTGTCCGGTCAGTATCGGACGAGCGGCTCCTCGGGGCGTGACACTCGACCTGACGAACAATCCGAAAACCTAACCACTACGACTCTCTCAGCGTGCCTGTTGTTAACCTTTAGAAAATACGAGGGGCTAAAAGGTAAAATTTCCTAGACTTGGGGGGCTCTTGTGGGAAAAGCCGAATGTGGAGGGGTAAAAGGCAAAATAGTCGGCCCTTAAGTTCCCCTCTATGACCGATCGCAAATCTCAATCCTCGAGAAACTTCTTTTTCTTTCCTCTTCAACTCCTTCCAAACGTTGAACCCTCGCGATCCTCCCATTCCCTCTTCTTCCGAGCGATCGAACCCATCGCTGGAGGCCGACGACTCCTTTCCGCCTCTTCTCTTCTTCTCCTCTTCTTTTTCTGCGCAAGGGAGAGGGAGCAGCAACGGCGGGCCGTCGAGGTTCTAGTGGGGATCTTGCTTGGAGCAGCGGCTTCCATTCACCCCTGGATCGCAATCTTGTTTGCTCAACAAGTCAAAGAGGAGGATTGCTGGCTAGGGTTGATTCGTTTCTTCAGGCGGATTGAAGGTGAGTAGTTTATTTGATTAAGTTGTCTGCTTTCATCTACTGAGTAGGATTTCTTGTGATTTTTGAGTTTGATCCAGCCTTGCCATGTGAGCCCACGGTCGGAAATCGATCGGGATTTTTTTTTTGGAACTAAGCAAGCAAGGAGGTGGTGGGCGATTAGGTGAGTTTATTCTGTTTATGTTGATCTAGTTGTAAACAAGTTAGGTTTGTGCGTTCTTGTTTTTTATTATGAACTTGAATGATTTGGTTTTTCCAATTCGGTTTCGGTTGAAACACAGATCAAATGCCATTCTTTTTTTTATTTACAAGAGGTATCTAGGCCCGACTAATCCGCTTGGCTGACTGACCCTGCCCCACAGCCTTCAACGAGAGTCCCCACCGGTCAACGAGGGTAAATCATGGGACGGAGACACGTGGCGACTTCACCACTGATGATATCGGTACCCGATGGCACGACCACGCAGCAGCCTGTGACGATTTCTTCCATCAGTATACTACGCGCTCTGCTAGGGAGGTATCGAACCCGGGAAGTGAGGGATCACCCAATCGTGTCGTGAACTTGAATGATTTGGTTTTTCCAATTCGATTTTGGTTGAAACACAGATCAAATGCTATTCTTGAATCTACTGTGAGGTGCTTTATGGATTTGTTGTTTGTTCTTGTTCTGTATCCTTTCTATTTGGTGTTGTTTTGGATGGATTGGAGTAGCTATGAAGATTCTGTGTTGTTCCATTTTGAGATTTTGTTTCTACTATGAAGTTAGGTTGGGTTTGTGGCTGGTGTGTTTGCCGAGAGCCTTCTGGTGGGTGCTCTATTTGGATGTCTTCCACCTGCCGTGAGCTCCAATGAGGAGATGAACACAAGGTGTGGGTTATTGGGAAATTCCCCCATCGGGGCTGTGGGTTGGGGTTCGTGTGGTTTAATTACGGATTTTGATTTGTCATTTACTTTTGGGTTGCGGTATTTAGGGTTTGGTTCTGAAAATGAATCTAAATGTAACCGAATCTGAATCTTGGTTGAGTTATTAGAAACTTATCATTTAATTAGGATTAATTAAATGATTACGATAGTTAGGATTAATCCTAACTTTATTAGAGAGTTCATTTGGCTAAACATCATATGAGATTATAGCTAAGTGATTTTTGTTTTGATGTAGGAATCCGGTTGCATTCCCGTGCTGGTGTTGATCTTCCGGCAGCGATCGATCATAGTCGAGTTATAGTAGGGTTGCAACACGAAGACGGATTCACAAAAAGATCATCGTAGCTCATAAAAGAGTTGTGTCCAAAGTGCTCGAATCCTCCTTATAAAGCCCATTGAGGCGCCTTAGTGTCTAACTGAGGAGGCTCAATCTGAGGCTTTATATAATCCGAGCTTTGCACAACTTATCTAGTTGAAGGCATCCTCAATCCAACTTAAGGCACATTACTTTTGAGCTGAGGTGCCTCACTTCCAACTTGAGGCACCTCACTTTGGCTGAATCTTATCTTCGTTGCTTTTGCACTGAGGCACCCTTAGTCCATCTAGGGCACCCTCGGTATAAACTGAGATGCCTTCGGTCAGATTGGAGGCACTTCAGACATTGTTCATTTGAAGCTCTTCTTATAAATTTCACCCTGTAAAAAAATATTAGTCCAAAAATAAAATATATACCCTTCAAAATAGAGTTAGCACATTTATAAATAGGGTAAACATGATATGTTATTAACTAGATCCTGTCTTTCCAAACCACGCTCTATTCAAGACATCAGCTTAGATCTTCGAGCTCTAAGTTGTGCTACACCTACAGTCCCTCGGGGGACTCGTCCTTATCAAATCTTTCTCCTCCAGTAACTTATCTTACATACAATTTGCAGTCTTTACTTAGCCTCTTGATTCACCAGGTCTTCTTGCCAGATGTTTCATATGACTTCAGCCAGCTATTAGGTCTCGAGGACTAGCTAGATAGTATGACAGGTGTCAACTTACTTAGGCTTCAGCCAATTATCAGACCCCGCAGACTCAACTGGACTTCCTGCTAGATTTCAACTAACTTGGATTTCAGGTTCTAAACCTTTAAATCTTGCATACTTAATAACAAAGTTAGACAAACAACACATGCACTTTGACCTTTTCTCATACATCAAAACCTGAGTTTAACCGTTAGTGCAAACTGCACCAACAGTATTAATTCTTCCCGTATCAACTATAATGGCAGAGAGAGCCTTTCAACTATGAAATTTCTGAAAACGATACGTCGCAATAAGATATATGATGATTTACTTTCTGATTGCCTGAGAAAATAGATTTTAAATCAATAATAGATGAGTCTTATACTCTAAAATCTCGTCAAGTACAACTTAAGTAGATATTGAAGTATTTTGAATGAACTTTGAAACATGTAAAAGGATATTTGTATGTAAATACAATGGTGGAGGGAAGGGGGTGTGGGGGTATATGCGAAAGCAATCCCTTGCTCCTAGAAATTCCATTAGTATATCTCATATAGTCTCTATTCGTATACCCTGCCTTAGTTCCAAGCTTCCAGCGTTCCGCCTATAGGCCCCAATCTAAGGGGTGAGTAGGAAGACAACCTCAAGCAGTGGAGCAAATTGCAAAGTGCAGCCACGTAGAGAAGTAGAAGTCTCTTTCTTTGATCACTCTTTTAAATTTTTGTCTGGATATGCTATTGTATAAATGTTATATGTTTGTTAAATGCTTATTATATATGTATTATTATTGTCATAATTTAGCCTAGGATAACTAAAAATACTGACTACGCCATTGCATGTCAACATCAATAACCATGTGATCATAGACAAGCGAATAAGATAATCATTTTGTTGTGGAAGTATTTAGATGACAATTGCCTTCGACCAAATATTTGGGTAGCAAGTTTTTCTAGCTAGCTTCACGGAAGTTTGAGCATTTGTCCAAAATAGAGAATATTTTCACATCAAATGGGTATGAATAATAATAAATGAGTTTGAGACTTAAGCTCGTTAAAGTTAATATTTAGAATCACTATATGAACTAAAAATAATTTCTTATTTAAATCAATTAAAAATTGAGTAAAGTATTTTTAAAAGTAATATATATATATATATATATATATATATATATATATAAGAAATGATAAAAATAAAATTAAAAAATCCGACTGCTAATTTCGAGACATGTAAATTTAAGTTTACGGTTGTTTACGGTTGTTGTAAAATGACAGTCAAATTTAAGTATTGGTTAGGTGTCAGTCAAATCGTGGTTAGGTGTGGGCCGTGTGGCTACGAGTTCATTGTGAACTCTCGCAACAATGGCTCATAGAGTTTTCATGAATGTTTTTCACAGTTTTATTTTTATTTTTTCAATCTTTTTTGCTATAAAGAAAAAGATATTTTGATAAATATGAAAGTTAAGAAAGTACTTTGGTTATTTTTGAAAGTTGTACTAAATTGCCCTATTTAAAGGGATGTAGGGCGCTCTATCTCTTCGTTCTGTTCTGTGCCCACTGTCAAAAATGGATGCGCCCGTTTTGGCTCTTCTCTTCCTCATCGTACTGCTCTCCTCTCTCCTTCTCGCCGGCGGCCGAGAAGCAAGAACCAATCCGGGGGTCCGAAATCTCCCGCCAGGCCCTGCGAAGCTCCCGATCATCGGTAACCTCCACCAGATACGCGGCAATCTGCTGCACCAGTCCCTATACGAAATCTCCAAGCAGTACGGCCCGCTCATGCACCTAAAGCTCGGTCAAGTCTCCGCCGTCGTTGTCTCCTCTGCCGCCATCGCAAGGGACGTCCTCAAGACCTTCGACCTCGCCTGCTGCTCCCGCCCCCACAACGTCGCCACCTTCGAGCTGTCCTATGGCGCGTCCAACATCATCTTCAAGCCTTACGGCGAGGGCTGGAGGCAGCTACGCAAGCTCTGCACCGTCGAATTCTTCAGCGCCAAAAAGATCAACTCTTTTACGTCCGTAAGGGAAGATGAGATCGCCAGGATGGCGAAGCATATCTCTTCTCGCATCTCGAGTTCCCTCGCCGTCAACGTAAGTGAGTTCGCCCTGTGCTTCTCCTGCAACACGACATGCAGGACGGCCTTCGGTGGAGACATAGCCGGCGATGGCCGCAGCATTCACGACATGATCAGGGAAGCGCAGGAGAGTTTAGCCAGCTTCTTCATGGCAGACTACTTTCCCCTGCTCGGGTGGGTCGATGTGGCGACGGCCGACGGGGAAAAAATCCAGGCTTCGGAAATCGTTTCTTGAGCTCGACGGCATCTACCAGAAATTCATCGATCGCCATCTCGACGCGAAGAGTGGATCAGGAAGCGAAGAGAATTCGGATTTATTGGATGTTCTGCTCCGGTTGCGGAAGGATGGGCAGCTTACAGAGGAGAACCTCAAAGGAGTTCTTACGGTGATCGACAATTATTTTCAATTTCGGTGTCAAAATGAATTCTGCAAGTTAAATTTGATTCAGTTATCGGCAGGATATTTTCATCGCCGGTACGGATACATCGTCGGCTGTGGTGGAATGGGCGATGGTGGAGCTTATCCGGCAGCCAGAGTTGATGAAGAGAGCTCAAGAGGAAGTGAGAAGCAGCGTGGGGAGAAGCAAAGGGAAGGTGGAGGAGAGCGACCTGCACCAACTTTACTTCCTCAAACGCATCGTCAAGGAGACGATGAGGTTGCACCCTCCGGTGCCGCTGCTCATCAACCGGGAAACCATGCACCCGGTCACTTTAGGCGACGGGTACAAAATTCCTCCAAAGACGACAATCTATGTGAACGCATGGGCGATCGGCAAGGATCCGCATGAGTGGGAGAGACCGGAGGAGTTCGATCCGGAGAGGTTTGTGAATATGGCGTCGCCGACGGTTGACTCATTTTCGCACTATGATTTCAAGCTGATTCCGTTCGGCGAGGGGAGGAGGATTTGCCCGGGGAAGAATCTAGGGATGCTGATGGTGGAGGTGGCACTGGCCAACCTCTTGTACTCCTTTGACTGGCAGTTGCCGCCGGACATGAGAGAGGAGGACGTGAGCATGGAAGAAGCACCTGGGATCGCTGTGCACATGAAGCATGCTCTGTGCCTGATGGCCTCCAAATCTGAAACAAACTGAGGATGATGTTCATCTCCGATACAGTAGTGGAATTGAATAAGTAGTGTGTGTGTTTTAATCAAACTTAATGGTTGTGTGTGTATTTTAATCAAATTAATGGTTTAATCATCGAAAATCCCTTAAACCCACAATTAATCACTCGATGTTAATCCAAATATTAATTGATTAATCCATCGACTAATAATATTCTATAGATTCAAATGAGTCCGAAGGCTATGGTGTAGCGGTAAGGTAATTAGTTGTTAACCCAGTCATTCGCGGTTCGATCCCCAGCTACCCACCGCGAGCGCTTTCCGATTTATCCTGGTGACCGATGGAAAACTTTGATGGAACCGAACCGATCGCCTCAGATTCAATTTATCTGCTGCCTGATTCATCATTTTTTTTCTAAAGATTCAAATTAGTTGAATCATCCACACCAATCCATCTCACATACAAGAAAAATCACATCCCAAACCATTTGCCAATTCCATTAACTACAAAAGTCAACTTCCAAAATTTTAAATCAACTTCTCTTACCTTCTCCCAGCCAACAGTCACGATCACGCATCAGCAACCGGTGGTCAATGCTCGCGAAACCCGCCAAGAAGATGCACAGCAAGTTTCGGGAGGTTGAAGAGTTCGCTCGCTTGGGTCACGGGGAGAAACGAACCAAGTGGGGCTGCGATTTTCGGCGATGGCTGAGAGAGGAAGATCGTCGACTGTGGATCAGAAGAAGAAGAGGAGGAGGAGAACTCACGATGAGGGGTTCGCGGTTCCCTTCGCGCGAAGAGGGAGGAGACGTTGCCCTTGCATGCTCGCGCGAGAAGAGAACCACAACAAGAGGGGGTTGAGGCGTGGCGAGTTTGCGATGAGGAGGAATCTCCGGTGGCAACCGGCGAGGGGGAAGGAGCGGGCTCGCGAACTGCTCGCGTGGGTGTCGGCGAAGGGGAGGAACAGAGGCAAGGCCGAATTAGTTTTGGCTTTTTTGTAAAAAGGATCCTCTAGTTTGGTTAATTCAAACTACATCCCTAAGTTTCGTTTTTCAGCAGTTAAGCCCTCCAAATTTCAAGTATCTAACATCTAAGTCAATAAAGGTAAGCAGGCTAGACTTTGAAATACCTTGAACATCCAAACATTCTTGATCAGAACACTTGTGAATTGGGTTAGAGTCCTTCTGTGTTGTAACTGAGATCGTAACCATGTGAAGCCATATAGGACATCAGAATTTTCAAGCAGAATTTTGCTTCCATAGAATGTACTGTGGGATAGGAGAGGGGTGAAGTTCTGTTGTTGAAGCAGGATTAGAGCGAATTTCAAACTTATGTGATTGAAGGTTTTTTCCAACGTGTTGTATCATGAGATAACAGTATTATTAACCATTGGCACTTCAACTGTCAGGTCATATCCTCATAGCACATTAGATCTGTTGCACATTTGTTAACGGTCACGATCTCGAGTATCTAGATTGGAGAAATTTTATCCTCATAGGACCATGGACTGATGATTAATGCGTGGATATTGCCACCAAAAAGCATGGGGATCAAATCCTGACAAAGTCAGTATGTCCATCCTCTTCACACGCTAGCCACACTATCCGGGTTAGTAGCTCCCGTGATTTATCTCCTCCGTGTTGGTCCTAGGATGGATTGACGGGGCGTGCCGGCGGAAAGAAGGGTGGTGCTTAGAAGCGCGCAGGCGGCCTGGACTCCTGGCATTTGGTCGAACACCTTCCGTGTTTGCAACAGAAACCAATAATTGGGGTAGAAACTCACGAGAAAGCTCTCGGAGAAGCAGATGCAAGTATTACCTCTGATGCGTCTTAACAATTAAAAGAGGGTGCAGTTGTTAAAGAGGGCAGAAAAGGGAAGTGCTGGAGTTTACAGAGGCCCCGTCCAGAGATGGCAGCATCGCCGAAGAGGAGGGTGCTGCCTTCAGATCGCTGCTTGTCTGGATGAGAGATCGCTGAACGAAGATGGAGAAAGCGGAGAGGACTTTTTTGATAGCCAAGGCGTGAATTTGTCAACCTTCCTCACTGGTACGACGGTCACGGCAGAATTTTACGAGGGTGGATAAGGTGAGGAGGAGATCGAGGTCGTCGACCACAACGGATACTCACCAAAAAACAATGCAGGACCAAGAAACATATCAATAAAAAATTACAGAAGAGGGAATGGATTACCTCGAGACATGAACAGATCTCCATGCCTACGCTGGATTAAAATTTTTGAAATCTAACATGATGGAAATTTTCATATATAAGGATGTGCTTTGGTTGAATGATTCATGAGGAATATCATAGTAGTCTTCGTATTTCTTTCCGTCAACCTTCTATAACTCGATCTTAAAATGAAACGTAAATCCTAAAATACTAGACTTCTGGATCATCTACGATGATCACTTCCCGATTTACTTTGATAATTCATTGAAAACTTCCGTAGGACTAGGTTGATCACGTACCTGAGATTAGACGATACCCAACCTTATTAATCATTTTCGATAACTCAACCTTGAGATATGTGCAAATGATGTTTAGATGACATCCTCCTTCTGTTTGAGGATTTCTCACAAATGGTGTAAATTTGATGACCTCTTTTTTTTTGCTCAGTTTACCAGCACGACCCTTCCGATGCTCAAGTTAATCGAGAAAAGGGGAGAAAATGAAATAAAGAAGAAAAGTAGAGGAGGTTGATGGAGAAGAGGTGCCTCCATCTATGACAAAAAGACCAACGTACTTAGAATTTATTATCCGTAGTATTTATATAGTCATCAAAAAAAATCTCCACATCCAATATCGCACTTTTGAATGTCCATTACGCCTTCCTCCATTCATCTAGTGCTACGAATTAGGAGAAGGAATCAAGATAATAAGATATGACTTCTACTACTCGTTTCTACACTCTCTGATTTCCACGTACTCTTAATCAGAAACTTCAAAGCCTCTAATGCCCGACAAAACTTAGTTATACTGCTCAACGGAATTTAACAATATTGATCGGCAAATCTTAATAATATTGTTCGGTGAAATTTAATAATATCACTCGATAGAACTTAGTTATATTGTTTATCAGAATAAATTAATTGAACTTAAAAATGCCGTAATTTTGTTTTACTTTAATTTATTGTAGCAGTGTGAATGTGATATTGTAGCCTACGAAAATTTTATTGTTCCGGGGATTGGATTGCGAAGCTATTGTAGCAGTATGTACTATAACCTATAGGTGTGATTGCTCGGGATAAGGGGCTAGTGTAGGAGTCACTGTATCAGCCTTGTAGTTGTCACTCTATCAACACTGTAACTTACTGTAGCTCAGAAAATATTATTTCTTGCGTAACAATCTTGATTGTGACCATGATGGTGGCAGTTCTCGTAGCATACTATAGCACAACGAACATTATTTCTCTGATTGCAATCTTGTTTGTGGTAGTTATTACAACAATACTATAGCATACTGTAGCACAAAGAATATGATTATTTTGATAAAGCTTGTGGAGGTTATATAGCAATTAACAATTTACTATTATAGCATACTGTAGCACAAAGAACATATTTGTAGTAGTTTAAAATCGTCTTTCAACTACTGTAGCAATGTTGTGTACTGTAATGTCAGTGTAACATCTCAGAATGTGATTCATCGGAGAACGACTTTGATGCTGGAATAATTTAATATGCAATTACTATAGGAGTATCATAATGCAGTAATTACTATAGTAAGTGGTATTGTAGCAATTGAGAATATGATTACTCGTAAGAAGACTTTGATGTTAGAATGCTCCAACTATGTACTTATTGTAGTATCACTATAGCTTCCGAGAACAAAATTTCTCAAAAAGTGTCATGCTCGCAGAGTTGCCCATCCGATATTAGCCGGGTTGCTACTCCCTCAACTTGGTGGACAATCTGAAAACCTAACCTCTATGACCTTCTCAGCCCGCCTGTACGGCAGCCTATAAGGCTGGAAAGTTCGCGCATCACGCAAAACCGAATGAGCAGGGTCATGGACCAGAACGTACTTCGCCCTAGGGAAAAGTAACATTCCCACATCCCTAACTTTCTCCAGACAGCATAGGGGACATGTCGCAGCGCCGTGGCCCATAATCCACTAACGAAGAGTGGAACTGGAACTACACGACAGGTCATGTGGCAAGTTTGACGATCCATCTCAACCTCCAGGGAGTCAAAGGTCATCTACATATGCCCCTACACCAGTAGCAAGTCCGACGACCCATCTCGACCTCTAGGGAGTCAAAGGTCACCCACCTATGCTACATGCAATGATGATGCATATCACTATCTCATGCATCACTCACTATCTAACCCTACTGTCAACTACATAATATATAATAGTCCAGATAATCGGTATGCACCATAGCCTAAACCCTAACGTAAGGTATAAGGTAAGCTGTACATACAACCAATCCACGCAGTAATAAAGAACAGTAAGTAGTAAAACTAAACAGAGACAATTACCGAAAGAAATGGTACAGAAATAGAAATATCAGGTATCCCTAATGCTATCTATATCTAACTATATATAAGATGTGACTGTATCTAATCAAGATAAGTCAAAGGTACCCGCCTCGATATGAAAAAATGCATGCGACAAGAATCCCCCATCCAAAATAATCCGCAACGGAAAAATATAACCAAGTCAAAGTCCTGCATCATAGAGCATAATTAGCTATCTACACAAAAGTAATTAGCTAATCTAACTAATCAACCCATATTAGAGTTAATCCTATCTACACCGAGTTATAGGTCTTAGGCTCGACTTAGGTTTAGCCTAAACCTAATCAAAACTCTAACCCCATCTAGCTAACCATCATAGTGAATCCACCCACATCTCACAACAGGTTTACTAACACATAAATTCTTACTCATTCCTACCAGAAAATGGAATCCAAAACTTAAGTTGAAGTTAATGAACTCATAACACCAAAACCATGCTCCAATCAAACAACCAACCTCCCTTAGTGCAACAACCCTTGATCAGATTCCCCAAGCTCACGGCAACAAAAAAATGCAACAGACTCCACCCCAAATCCAACACACTAACTCCATCTCATTCCCAGCCCATCAACTGATCACCATCACCAACCTACGACAACTCAAGAACACAAGCACGAAACCTAAGAATGGAAGCAACACATCCAAAACAACATATCATAATTCAAACTAATCTGATCAGAGGCAAAACGAAGCCAAATTCTTAACACGGAATCTGATCTAATACCAAAACAATCAAGAACAACAGGAATCGAAGCAACAATCCAAACAGAAGACCTAGGTTCAACAAGATCTACACAAATTAAGTGAACTCACCGATGAGATCATGCACCCATGAAAGAGAGAAACTTTCAGTCTTCCGATCAATTCACTCCCCTAATGATCAGCCTTGTCTCTGGCTTCCCTCATGTCCAAAGTTAGGGCAAGGTTCAGCTCTTCTGTGGATCAACCACAAAGATCACAGATCACAACCAAATTGAGGAAACCATCGGAAATCCACGGCCAAGAAAACATATGAATCTTACCAGAGCGAGGAACGTCAGCCATGACCCCCAGCCTAACTCCGACAAATCCACCAGATGCGATCGGAAGAAGGAGAAGCAAGATCGTTCCGCAGTGTAGGTAGATACATGTTGTTCGATCAAGATCGGAGACGATGGGAAACGGGAAAGAGTACAGGAGATGGATCCGAGCTCGACATGCGCTCGCGGGGTCACGACAGCGAAGAAAAAGAACCCTCTGCAGGCCGGCGATCTTGGGCGGAGGTGGCGAAGAGAAGAGAAGAAAAATGAAGAAGAAGGGGCGAACTCGAATCGGCGGAGAAAACAGAGAAAAAAAACTAATATAGAATGACCACTTTGCGATTAACCCCTCCTAGTTTGGCAATCCCCGCAAGAGCCCCAAGTTTAGGTAATTTTGCCTTTTAACCCCTCAATTTCCTGAGAATATGATTACTCGAAAGAAGACTTTGATGTTAGAATGCTCTAACTATGCACTTATTGTAGTATCACTATAGCTTCCGAGAACAAAATTTCTCGAGAAAAGACATTAGCGACTCGAGATGCTTGGGAATAAATCTAAATACCATCACTTATCTTTATTATTATGCATGTTGTGCTTATTTTGTAATGTGGGAGATATTCCTAGACCAGTTGATTTAAGCGCCTGGAATGATTCCAAGCGCCCGAAAACCAACTCATCCAAGCACCTAGAAGGGTTCCAAGTGCTTGGAATGGTTGCTGCCTGACAGGTGAGGTGACAAACTTTGGTTGGCTAAAGCACACCAACTTTTAGGTACTCGAAAAGGATCTAGGTATTCGGGAAGGGATAAAGACAACTCAAATAGAACTTCGCCCAGGTGCAGCCATGTCAACGATCCAACAGTTCGGAAGAGATCTAGGTATCTAGAGTTGTATAACTCAACGATGAAGACGGATCGGATAGCCCTTACTGGGCAGGAGTTCGGAAGGGATCTAGGTGCCTAGAGTTGTATAACTCAATGACGAAAACGGATCGGATAACCCTTACTGTTGCGCCCAGGGTTGGTCCAGGTGCCCAGAAAGCCTTAAAAAAGCACCTTCAACTAAGAACTCACAACAACAATCGTCTACACTCAAACACTATTCATGTTGCTCTGGAATTTGACTATGATGCTATATCGCTTCTCTAACAACTATTTCCAAGTCTACACCGTGCTTTAAGTTGTCAATATATTTCATTTATGCTATTCGTTGTACTTATTAACCTTAGCTTTAAAATTCGTGTTTGAAGGATAAGGCCATTAGTGGATGATTATCCAATGAAAACAATCGCAGGCCTTGAACTCGTAGCACATGATGTGAACCAAGTAAAAAAAAAAAACTTGTACTATTGTGTTTGTTTATCTTCCCTTCCGTTACAATCTCTCAAGTTTTTGAAAAATCGAAAATTATGTAAAAAAACAACATGCACTATTATCCCCTCAGTGCTTCTTTGATCCTACATTATAGTCATAAAGAAGGGAAGGTACATCTTCACTGCCAAAAATTAATGATATTGTCACCTATAATAAAAGTGCTACATGAACGCAGGAAGTAATCAGAATAGGAAAAAGACAATCCATCCAACTTTAAGGGTATGCTGTCCTTAGAAAACACATTACTTATTTTCTTTCAATTTTCGGACTATTTTCTCCATTCTCCACGTTTCTTGACTTAAAAGGAACCGAGTCGAACCAGAGTTTTGTTCGGGTAACTCTCTAATCTTTTGTCCAAGTTTATTTCCTATAGTTACAGCGAACATCTATGCTGAGTTGAAAGAGGATTGACTTGACAAGAAGTGGACTCGGGAGAATATGCAAGTTAACATCCAGCAATATATTATGTAACACTGAGTGAATAATATTAAATTCCTCATGATTTATTTTTTTTATATTTATCTTGAGACGAATTGACATAGTACGGAGGGCAAACGAATACTCTTAAGCACCGAACGAATTAACCACCACTCATATTCGGACCGGAACATATAGTCTTGAACGTTGATGAACTAAGTACAAAGAAAAAGAAAATCTGTGTATATTTTTTATTTTATTCTTTTATTTTATATTTTCTGCGTGTTCTTTTCTTTTGTATTTCCGCTGCTGCGTTGGTTTTGTTATTTTTTTTATAAAAATAAATCATATAAATATTATACTTAATAAATTTTGATCTTCAAAGCATATTCTTAATTCCTGCATAAAAGTCCAACATTAGAACGTTATCGCTTCAATTGTGCCATCAGGCACAGAGCATGCTTCCTGTGCAAACTGATCCCTGGTGCTTCTTCCATGCTAACGTCCTCCTCCCTCATTTTCGGAGGCAACTGCCAGTCGAAAGAGTACAAGAGATTGGCCAGCGCCACCTCCACCATCAGCATCCCGAGATTCTTCGCCGGGCAAATCCTCCGCCCCTCGCCGAACGGAATCAACTTGAAGCCATGGTGTGAAAACGAGTCCGTAGGAGATTCCATGTTCACAAACCTCTCCGGGTCGAACGCCTCCGGTCTCTCCCACGCATCCGGATCTCTACCGATCGCCCATGCGTTCACGTAGATCGTCGTCTTGGGAGGGATTTGGTACCCGTTGCTTAAAGTGACGGGGCGCATGGTTTCCCGGTTGACGAGCAGCGGCACCGGCGAGTGTAGCCTCATCGTCTCCTTGACGATGAGTTTGAGGTAGTGAAGCTGGTGCAGGTCGCTTTCTTCCACCTTCCCTTTGCTTCTCCCCACGCAGCTTCTCACTTCCTCTTGTGCTCTCTTCATCAAATCTGGCCGCCGGATGAGCTCCGCCATCGCCCATTCCACCACCGCCGACGAGGTATCCGTCCCGGCGATGAAAATAATCTGCCGATCATTGAATCAGACCAATTTAACTTTGAAAATTTATTTTGACATCGAAATTGAAAATAATTGTCACCATAAGAACTCCTTTGATGTTCTCATCTGTCAGCTTCCCATCCTTCCGCAACCGGAGCAGAACATCCAATAAATCCTCATTCTCTTCACTTCCTGATCGACTCTTCGCGTCGAGATGGCGATCGATGAATTTCTGGTAGATGCCGTCGAGCTCAAGAAACGATTTCCGAAGCCTGGATTTCATCCCAGTCGCCACATCGACCCACCCGAACAGGGGAAAGTAGTCTGCCATGAAGAAGCTAACCAACACCTCCTGCACATTCCTGAGAACGTCGTAAACGCTGAGGTCGTCGCCGGCGATGTCTCGACCGAAGGCCGTCCTGCACATCGTGTTGCAAGAGAAGCACATGGCGAGCTCACTCACGTTGACGGCGAGGGAGCTCGAGATGAGAGAAGAGATATGCTTCGCCATCCTCGCGATTTCATCTTCCCTTACTGATGTAAAAGACTCGATTTTTATGGCGCTGAAGAATTCGACGGCGCAGAGCTTTCGTAGCTGCCTCCAGCGCTCGCCGTAGGGGATGAAGGCGATGTCGGAGCGGCCGTAGGAGATCTCGGAGGTGGCGACGTTGTGGGGACGGGAGCAACAGTCGTGGTCGAAGGTCTTGAGGACGTCCCTGGCGAGGGAGGCTGAGGAGACGACGACAGCTGAGACTTGGCCGAGCTTTAGGTGCACGAGCGGGCCGTACTGCTTGGAGATTTCCCATAGGGACTGGTGCAACAGATTGCCACTTATCTGATGGAGGTTACCGATGATCGGGAGCTTCGGGGGGCCTGGCGGGAGCTTCCGGATAGCCGAATTGGTTCTTGCTTCTCGGCCGCCGGCAAGAAGAAGAGAGCAGAGGAGTGCGACGAGGAAGAGAAGAGACAAAACAAGCGCAACCATTTTTGGATAAAAAAATAGAGACCGCAAGTAGTGATAGACCGGCACACATCCATTTAAAAAGGGAAATTTAGGATGGAACTTTCAAAAATATCCCAAACAAATAGCTTACATTCATATTTATAAAAAAAAATATGTTTTCTATTTATTTACCAAAATATCTTTTCACAAATATAGCTCAAGAAAAATTCATGTATATTTAAAATCTAGAATTTTAAATTTTAATATTAAAAAATAATAAAATAATACTACTACATCATGTATATTTAATTTAAAAAATTTAAATTTAGTATTTTAAAAAATTTAAATTCTAGATGTGTATTAAAAAAATAAAACTTGTCCTTATAGAAACTATAGATATTTATTCATAAAGGATGAAATAATATATATAATAAAAAAATAAAAAAATGTATATAGATTTTTTTATATATTTAGCGAGGCCGCCACGGCTCCTAATCCTGGCGTAAATCTGCTCTGTGAGTATTCATGACCACACGAAGACCACAATTATATAATCAAATTTTATCACTGTCTAAAAGTCATTTAGATTTGATAATTATTTGACGATGACTATCGAGTTTTATCGTAAATTAATTGTCATAAATACTCAGTTTTAAAATTGAACCGATGTTTTTTTTTTGAGTTTTTAAAATTATTTTTTACTGAGAAAAAGTATTTAATAAATAAACGTCCCTTTTGGTAAATATAAAAATTAAGTGCTACCTAATATGATAAATTATGTTGATTTTATTATAGCCTTTAATTCGATCCAATTAAAATATATCCCACCAATAATACAATAGTTACTCTTGTAAATGACTAAATAAATTTTAAAAAATAATAGGGAGAGTGAAAATGAGAGAGTGAATGGTAGAGTGAATGACATGACACTTTGTATACAGTGATTTTCGACGGATTAACCGTGCCCCGAAGGTATAGTTTGATTCGGGGCGACGGTCGAAGGCCGCCGATAGTATCAAAGCGATAATCGAGCGTGTACATATAAAATATCACATCATTAACTCAAGTATCATATCATTCATTCTACCATTCACTCTTCCATTTTCACACAACTTATCATAACTCATAAATTTAAATTTGAATGTTAATTATAGTATATTATTGTAAGAGATTTTATCTCTGATGAAAAGATAGGCTTAAGAATATTAGTCATCAGGTGGCCGGTCTCAAAAAGTTCTTCTCCATTTATTTTAATGGTTTGTTAGAAAATTTCATAGTTTATAGTTTTGCTGTTAAATAGATTTTTTATAAAAATTAAATAATAATTATTTTTTTATTTTTTATTTTATTTTTTTCGTCTCCTCAATTTCCTTGCGCGTTAATCTTTAAATTAATGGTATCCTGTCTACATCAATAATTTAAATATAAAAAAATACTATGTTCGAGAAAAAAACTCAAGGTAGAGCGATTCTCGACAGATTTATCATGTCTCTCATGATATAATTTGATTCAGGATGATAATAAAAAATCATCGATGATACATATAAAATATCATGTCATTTCTTAAAATTTTTATTGAGAATTTTTTGAAGGAACGTTTCTGGCGTGCTAGAGGGGGGTGAATAGCACTTTTTGATCGTTTTAATCTCTACAAGATCGTTAGCGCAGCGGAAATAATAATATGTTGAGGCAATCTGTGGTCCGGAGTGACCAAGTATTTTGATGTTTGGGCAAAGGGTTTAAGTTAGGTTTTCCCTTGTATTTAATATGTGTATATTGAGTGTGCAGGTTGTACAGGTTTACACATATTGACTTGACTGGACAGCCTCGGTACGGTGAAGGGTGGCATGGAGACAGGCTAGAGGCTTGTGTGCACCCGAGGGACCTTGGACAGCAGGGATGAATAGCTGATGGGCGAGGACTTCGAGGCATGCGTGAAGGATGGCATGGAGGCAAGCTGGAGGCTTGCGTGCATCCGAGGGACGGGAGCCGAAGATGATGAGGGCGTGAAAACAACAGTCGAGGCTGCGGAAGAGGAGTCAGTCGAGTCGTGAGGGTACGAGTGATGTGTGATTGTACTCGGGAAAGTCCTAGGGTCGAGTGCTGAGAGAAGTGTACTCGGAAAGGGAAACCCTAGGTGTGTAAGTGGGGCAGTCGACTGCCATTGGGGCAGTCGACTGATAAAACTCACAGAATGCTTTCAGGCCTGGACCAGTCGACTGGTAAATTGGCAGTCGACTGGTAACCCCGAAAACTAGCCGTTGGGTTAGCCGTTGGCTAACAATTAAGGCTGATCACTGGTAAATGGGGAGTCGACTGGGGGCGAGGGTTTCAGACTTAGTTCTATTTAAGGGGACTTCGTCTTGGCTGAAAGGTTTGACGAGTTTGGTCTTGGTTAAGGGTCAAACAGTAGTCTTTGTGCTCAGAGGTTTGTTTGGTGTTGTGGCGAGGTTTCTCCACCCACAAGGAGCGACGAGGGCTAGTCGGAGGTTATCCGGGGAGTGATCCACTGACGGATTCTTGGATTAGTCACCCGGTCGGGGTGGATACCAAGTAAAATCGATTTGTTAGCGTTGTTTGTTTTGTTTATTATTGTTTCCGCTGTGCAACTAACAACGCAGGTACAAGAAGCTTCGAAAAACGCTATTCACCCCCCTCTAGCATACCAGAAACGATCTATCATAATATGCAAAGTAAATACGAAATGAGCAATGCTAACAACCTGATTTACTTGGTATCCACCTCGGTCGGGTGACTAATCCAAGAATCCTTCGGTGGATCAACCCCCGGATAACCTCCGGCTAATCTGTCGCTCCTTGTGGGTGGAGAAACCTCGCCATAACACTTCGGACTCTCTTGATCACAGTAGACTACTAACCCACTTTTTCCAAGCGAGTTTCGTCAAGCGAGTTAGTAGGAAACGAGCCCCTTTAAATAGGGCTCCAATTTGAAACAGTTGCTACCAGTCGACTGCCCCAGGGGCAGTCGATTGGTCCCACTCAGATCTGACCGTTACAGCACAACGTTCGAATCTGCCAGCTTGTTTCAGCCTATTCCAGTCGACTGCCCATGGGCCAGTCGACTGGTACACACCTAAGCCTAGAGTTTCACTCCCAAGTACAAGTCTCTCCGCACTTACACCCTCCCGGCTTAGCCCCTGAGTACAAACACACATACTCGGGCCTTCACAACTCAGTTGACTCTTCACCAGCAACCTTGACTGTTGCCTTCACGCCCTCTTCATCTTCGGCCCTCATCCCTCGGATGCGCACGTAAGCCTCCAGCTTGCCTCCATGCCACCCTTCACGTACGCCTCGAAGTCCGCGTCCCTTGGCTCATCATCCCTGCTATCCAACGGTCCCTCGGATGCGCACGCAAGCCTCCAACTTACCTCCATGTCATCCTTCACCTGAAGACATCAACTAAGTCCATGTGTACCTGTACACCTGCACACTCATGTACACATATGAGAACAACACACATTCTAACTTAACCATATTGCCCATACATCAAAATATCATGATCCTCCAGATCATCTCAGGGCCGATTGCCCCAATAATCTCCCCCTTTTTTATGTGTGGCAATATGTTAAGTTAGGTAAACATATAGTAATAACACTAGCAAAAGCAATTGAAATTTAAGCATAACACACAAGAGGCAAACTCCCCCTTAACCTATGCTTTCTCCCAAATCTCAATTCTTATTGTTAATCCCAAGTTAAGTTCTTCCAACTTAACTCTAAAGTTTTGTAACCAAACCAAAGTTAAATTTCAACCCAAACCTAACTTAATACTCAAATTCTCCCCCTTTGACACCATCAAAAGAGTGCCCCAAGCAACCCAACCCATGATGCCAAATAGAACTTAACCCTATTTCTGAAAAACCCTTTAGAAATCTCAAAGAAACATTCTGCCCACACTACCAGTCAGCTGCCCCCAGGGCAGTCGACTGATACGACAGGTTTCAGAATTTCAGTCGAAATTCAGAAACGAATAAAAAATTCTAGAAAATCTGAAAAAATGTGAAACTTTGCAAGCACGATTGTTAAGGTATTCCCTACCTGAAAAAAATTTGGGTCATGAAAAACATCAACCGTGCTTGACTTTTGGTACAAACTTCAAAAATTCCCAAATAAAACCAACTTTGTATCAACCTAGAGTTCTAATCATGGTATCCTATACTTGTCATTCTCTAGCAACTCTATTTGACATTCAAAATTATTCACAAACTCCCTTCTTTCAAATAGATATTCTCATTTTGACAATAACTCCCCCTCTTTGACTCTTGAGTCCAAATAATCATCCTTCTATATAAGAAATCATTACTGGATTTTCAACCAAATCATATTGGATAATATAATACTATACAAATTTCACATTGTATCATGAATACCTATATATAATGATCATAAAAGAAACAAGATGTTTTAGCAATAGATTAGGACTTAAAAACAACACATTATCAAAATAAGATACAATCTTAATATGAGAGCATAAAGAAAGTGCATAATACATGGAGTCATAAAATAAGTCAATGAATAAGCATCACAACAGTACCATGGGCCAACAGGCCGGAAGTCATCCAAGTAACTACATTCATCAGAATAAAAAGCGTTTGAAAGGTATAATAACACATCAGAACAGAGCACTCTCAACACTGAAAACTCCCAAACACTGAAAACTCCCAAACACTGTACCCACTAGTCAGAAGTACATGTGATCGTCACCGCCAGAGGGAGGAGGAGGAGGAGGAGGAGCCTGATAAGCAAGATGTCACTGCTGCATCTTCTCGTACATCTCATCTTGGCGGCTGGTCATTCTATCAACTTTTGCTTCAAGCCTCTGCTCCGTCTGCTGGCATCCGTGAATGTCCTCGCGGATGACGTGAACATCCTCCCGGAGCCCATGAACATCCGCCTGGAGCTGGGTAATCTCTGCACGTGTGACCAACTCGGTGGGCTCCTCATCTGCATCAGCGGCCTCCGGGCGCTCCCTCCAAGCAAATGCCCCTGTCTACACTCAATTCCTGCCAAGGACAATTGGCGAGTGCCAATTTGGTCATAGTCCTTGGACAGGTGCTTGAACTGACCACTGGTGACACGAATGCCAAATCGTAGCTGGAAGAACTCAATCAACATATGGCAGAAAGGCATATAGATTTTCCCATTTACACTCTGGGAAAAGTGACAAATGGAGGCAAAAATATGTAACGACACATCTATGTCCAATCGTCTCTCAAGAGCATACATCATCACTAAGTGAGACAATCTAATCCTTGCTCTCCCCTTAGTGACAATGGGTAGAATACACTCTACAACAATCTTATACAACACATGGCTAAATGGACTCATGGGCTTTGCATCAAAGGTACGCTCAGATTCATGTCTATGTCTTCTAAAATAGTGCAGATGAATCTGATCACCGGTGATGTTTTGAAACTCAAGCGGCTCAATGACATTTGGAAAATAGGTGTTGACATTGTTTGACGCCCGGCACTCTAAGAAACTCGCTAGAGTCATGGGTGTGAAGGGAATGGTAACGCCGACCACTCTTGATTCATAAATATTATTTTCTGAATCAACACAAGTCAAATTTGCATAGAACTCCTTGCATAGATCAATGTTAATGTCATGCTGGCAGTATACCAATTGTTCTATGCCAAAGTGAGTCACCATCTCAATAATTTGTGGCGCTTTATCTTCGAAATAGGTTTTGTTAAGATACCGACAAGGCAATAGAACAAACTCATTCTCCTCGAACCTCTTTTTACACTCTAAGCTCCTAAATATTGACTCCTCTGGAGCTTGTGGACCTGGTCGGGATAAACCTTCACCCTTAGACCTCTTAGGCACAACCCTAATATACCAAACACATGCATGCATACCAAGATAACCCCACAAAAGAGAAAATACCAAAGAAAACATACACAAAACATCATATTAGTATCAATACAGAGTCTAAATGGAGAAATGAACCTTAAATCATCATACCTCTTGGCTAATCTTTTCATGTTTTTGGTTTTGAGAGAATGGCTTGAGAAGAGAGGTTTTCCACCAACCCTAGAGGTAGATCGGAGTTAGAGGAGGCCTTAGGGACTGATTTTAGGGCTTGAAAAGGCCTAAGATCGAAGAAGGAGCTCGAGAGAGGTGATGATCGCCAGGAAATCGCCAAAACCCTAGAGTTTGGCTTTCTCCCGGCGCGCCCTTTCCTTTTATAAAACCCGCGAACCAGTCGACTGCCCCTTGGGCAGTCGACTGGGCCACACTGTAATTATATTCTGTGGATTTTCGCAGCCGACTGGCCTCCAGCCAGTCGACTGGTGTTTGATGTTCTGAATTTCAGATTTTCAGTCCAAACTTCAGAAATGCCTAACTAATTCCATAAATTCCCAAAAATTATGAAATTTCATGGATAGATTTGTGAATCCTAGGTCTATTTGGGAAAAATATAATTTCAAACAAAATTATCCCGAATTCCAAGATTGGTACAAACTTCAAGTCTCTTTAGAATGTATTATGAAACCTTTCCCAAAAGTTCTAACTTTGACCTCACCTTGATGCTCCTTCTCATACTTATTCATAATCCTTTCATTGCATCAAGTTATATGGCATTTAGACATTAAAATCGATTTGCCTTAATTAAAATTCCAATTTCACCTTTTTCCTTCATAATCCTCCTTTTAGTGTGCCAATTCTCCAGGATTAAGACTATCCTTAGCCTGGTAAGCCTCTTGGCATACCCTATAGTCCTTTTCAAACTCCTAGAAGGAAACCACCTGAGATCCATTGACCATGGAACCCATGTTGGCTTCTGGAGCTCTCCCTCGAGCTTCTATCCCTAGTTACCTCCCTAGGTAACTCTTCTACAAAGGCAAGACCACACCGGTGCTCCTCCGGTGCTTCTTGACTTTTCACTATCACTCTTAACCCTATAGACCTTTTTCTTGGTCAATTTCTTTTCCCATCCTTCAAATGACTTTTCCTTGCCATTTTTGACTCTTTCTCTACCATAGTTATAGGGCATTCTTGAATATGATATTTTATCAACATTAGCCCTCTTAGTATGATATCCTAGACCCGGCTTACCATTCCTATGATTTTGGGTCGTTGATATCATGTTCAATCTCTCGGACCCTTGAATGACTCTACTAAGGTTTTGTTCTAACTTGTCAAGTTTTGCTCTCAACATTTGATTTTCCTTTTCTAACTTCCTAACCTTAAGATCACTAGATCCAATTTGATTGTTTCTAGGTCTACCTATTTTTCTAGGCATATCTCTCCCTTTCCCAGAGTTTATGCCTTGGCCCTTATTCATAAAGTTCTTAGATTTATCATGCATCATAAAATGTTTGGTGTTCCGCATATAAAAGTGTTTCTATTCCTATCATGATATTTAAAAGCAAAACCACGCATGAGCACGCAATTGTTATCAATTCTATTATTCAAGCAAACATTTCGAGCGTACATTGAAACATTTGAAGCATAAGTAGAATTAGAGGTTACCTCCCTTACCCTTGAGACTCCCCCTTGATGAGTGCTCCTCTTCCTTTCTTCTTTCTCCCATTTCCTAAGATGCTCCATTTTCTTGAGCTCTCCATTTCTTGGACATTTTGTATGATAATGCCCAAGCTCCCCGCATGTGAAGCATCGAATTCTCCCTCTTCTGTTTTGAGCTTCCTCATTCCTACAACCCATATTAGATTTAAATGGAATTGATCTGGGCTTAGAAGTTACCTCCTTTTTACCTAGTGGGCACTTGTCCTTGTAGTGCCCCCTTTTGTTGCAACCAAAGCATATGATATGCTCTTTTGATTTAGCTTTGGTGGAGGTGGAAGCCTTTTCTTGCTCTTGTATGATTGAGGGTCTCTTCTCCCCCTCAAACCTTGAAGTAAGTACTTCTTCTTCCTCTCTTGATGAGGTGATTGGCTCCTCACTCGAGTTTTCAACCCTACTCGATGAACTTGATACTTCCCCTTCATTTTGATCTTCTTGGACCCCTGAGCATGCTTCTTCACATTTTTCAACTAATTGAGCTTGTGAAGGGTTCTTGTGAAGTTCTTCTAGTTGGCTCCATAACTCACACGCACTTTTATATACTCCTACACAACTCAACACATTCTTAGGCAAAATATCAATCAAAATATTAATTACCTTTTCATTTGCTCTAGCTTGCTCTTGTTGTTCATTTGTCCAATATCTAGGCTGAAGCCTCTTGCCGTGCTTGTCTCTCGGAATTTCATAGGGATCCTCAATAGCCATTCTACACTCCCAATCCATCCGAGCAATTTCCATTCTGCTTTCCAATACTGAATCTTATGATTATAGATGGTGGGTGAGATATCTTCCCCCAACTTATCTTCCATGTTCTCTTCCTCTAGCAAGTGCTCCCTTGGCGGTTAGTCCAATCAAGAGGATAACCTTGCTCTGATACCAACTGAAGGATCGTTTCTGGCTGCTAGAGCGGGGGGACTTTTTGTCGTTTGGATCTCTACAAGATCGTTAGCGTAGCGGAAACAACAATATGCAAAGTAAATAAGAAATAAAACACTGCTAACACCTGGATTTACTTGGTATCCATCCCGGTCGGGTGACTAATCCAAGAATCTGTCGGTGGATCAACCCCCGGATAACCTCCGGCTAGATGTGTCGCTCCTTGTGGGTGGAGAAACCTCGCCACAACACCTTGAACGCTCTCTGATCACAGTAGACTACTAACTTACTTTACCTAAGTAAGTTTCGTCAAGAAAGATAGTAGGAAACGAGCCCCTTTAAATAGGGCTCGAATATGAGACAGCCGCTACCAGTTGACTGCCCAAATGGAAGTCGACCGGTCCCACTCAGATTCGACCGTTGCAGTACAACGTTCGAATCCAGCTGTTCGAGTCAGCACCAGTCGACTGCCTCTGGGCCAGTCGACTGGGACACACCTAAGCCTAGGGTTTCACTCCCGAGTACAAGTCTCTCTCGCACTCAAACCCTCCCGGCTTAACCCCTGAGCACAAGCACTCATACTCAGCTTCTCTCAACCTCGTTGACTCTTTACTAGCAGTCTTGACTGTTGCCTTCATGCTCTCTTCATCTTTGGCCCCGTCCCTCGGATGCACACGCAAGCCTCCAGCTTGCCTCCATGCCACCCTTCACGTACGCCTCGAAGTCCGCGTCTCTCGGCTCATCATCTCTGCTATCAATGGTCTCTCAGATGCGCATGTAAGCCTCCAGCTTACCTCCATGCTAGGGGTGTCAATTCGGGTGGGTCGGGTCGGGTTCGGGTCGGGTTGAGAAAAATTTTTTTTAACTCCCAACCCGAACCCGACCCGAATCCGATTTCAACCCGAAACCCCCAAACCCGAACCCGAACCCGGCCAACCCGACCCGACCCGAATAACCCGAAAAAATCAATTCAAAACGTCTTTTTTCGCCATTTTCCCTATAATTCTTCACTTTTATCTCAATACTTCATCATGATCATATTATATTGATATTAATATACATAAAAATATCTTAATTTTCAAAATAAAATTTGATTTAACCCCAAAAAATCCACAAAATATTAAATTCGGATCAACCCGAACCCGACCCGAACCCGACCCGAACCCAACCTGAATTTTTTCAACCCGAAACCCCCCAACCCGAACCCGACCCGAACCCGAAAATTTTCAACCCGAACTCGATTTTTTTCGGGTCGATTCGGGTTGGGTCGTCGGGTCGTGTTGATTTTTGACACCCCTACCTCCATGCCATCCTTCACCTGAAGACGTCAACCAAGTCCATGCGTACCTGTATACCTGCACACTCATGTACACATATGAGAACAACACAAATCCTTACTTAACTATGTTGCCCACACATCAAAATATCATGATCCTCTAGATCATTTCAGGGTCGATTGGCCCAATATAAATCTGTGATAAAAAGTAAATAATATGTACATATATACATATATAATGCACATGGTAAAAAGAATTATGAGAGAGAATAAATTGTTGGCCCAATGACATAAGGAGAATACTAAGTGCAAGAAAAATAAAGAAAAGAAATGTTAAGTTTTTTAATTTAAATATTCAATTATCTAAATTCATGAATTTTTGGAGATAATTGACTATGTCATTGAAGTTTTTGTGAAATTTTTCATGAAAGTAATATTTATTTTGAGTTATAATTCACCCACTAGCTTGTCTTGGATATTTCTATAGGCTTTTATATAAAAAAATAATTAACGAAATTTTTTCAATCTCATGTGATCAGTTTGATCTTACGAAAATTTTTTACCGACCGTCAGAATAAATCGAGAAGTACTTGTAACGAACGGTCCGGAAGTTCAGTATCTCAGGATTCGCGTCCCATTTGAAGAAAAATTCTTATAAAATATATCGTAATTAGAGATTGAATCACGTATGTCTGAAATGATAATTAATCATCATTCCGTTGTATAAAGATGATAAATCAAGTGAATATTAGTTGATTGTAGAGTCAATTAAATACAAGTTGCATAAAGATGATAAATCAATTGAATATTTGTTGTTGATTGTAGAGTCAATTAAATACAAGTGTTCGATGAATAAAATAAATTTATTTGAGTAACATCTATTTGAAAGTAAAATATAATTCAATCAATCCAATTATCAATATAATTGTTGGTTTCCAACAATAATATTTGACCATTTAATTGGCTGATTTTTTTCTTTCTTAATTAGCTGGAAATTACTAAATTAGAACTGTTTATTATATAGATTTTTGACACGTTTTGGGTGATTAAAAAAATGTCCAAAAAAGACATCAACGAAGGTTGAAGTCTTCTTAATCAGGTTTTAACTAGGACGGGACAATTGGTTCAAAATAAAATCCATGAAACTGATTTAACCAATCAAAATTTTTAATAAAAATGAAATAGATTAATCTGATAAATAAAACTTTGAATTAATTGAATTTTTCAGTGATGATGAATACTTTCGGAGGTCTATCAAAAAAATACAGATCAAACGTACCACTTGGCATGAACATGTGCTCATGCTTAAAATTTGACGGAGAAATTTCAACATTTGAAATTAAATTTGAATCAAATTATTTGAAATAATTGATATTATTTTTTTTAAAACTATAATTTTAAAATAACTAAAACTTTTAAATCTGTTGAATTAAATCAATTTAATCAAACTTTTATGAATCACCGTCATTCTATTTGAAAATGCAAACTTCTAACTGGGGCAGCGAAATGAAAAAAATTCACATCCAAAATATGACACGGGATTTTCCCGTGATTAATGTGGTCCCTTCACCCTTCTCGCCCGATCGCTCATTCTAGCGCCACCTGTTTTGGCGAAAAGGACGCTGGCTTTTCCACATTTCCTGAACTGAAATATTCCCCCAGAAAACACGTCTAGCTAATAATTTAAATACTATACTGGGCTTTCTTGCACATTTATTCACGGCTGCAAATGCTTCGCCGATGTTGTCCACGACATCTGCAGATCGGCGATAATTCGAAAAAACACCGTAAATTATCTGCCCTCGAATCTTCGTTCCAAATCTAAATTCAGAAACGTGCTCTCTCTCTTTTTTTTTAAAATTTATTTTATTCATTTTTTGAATCCGTCAGTTTTGGCTGATCCCCGGACGGGCCTTTGTGACTGTTGTGACTGTGAATCCTTATCAATCCCTGCGACGGGACTGTTATACCTTCATTTGGGTTCTGGAGTCTGCAAAGAGGCGGCGTGGGCGATCTTGGGGCGGCGACGGTGGCTATGGCTCTACAACCGCGGTGGCCGGTTTCTTGTCGAACATCGACCTTGGGGAACACCCAGTTCAGGGTAAAGCCGCTTCTCGGGCTCTTCTCCTATGTAAGTCTCCAGCTCTCGTTCCTTTTTTAGTTCTCAGTGCGGCTTGGTTTTTCGATGAGGTTTGCTTTCATTGAGTTGGAGTGATCTGTTTATTTTCGGTAATTGCCCGATTTGAGTATTTGTAAGAATGCCTTCTTTGGGGGCAATTATGAGGCGGATTACACTTTGAAAACTTGATTTTTAATAAACAATGGTTTCTAGTGATTTTGATCCATTTTCTGGATGAAATTGTTATTTTTATTCATTAGCTCTATCCTTTTCGATGTTCTTTCTTTTTAGTCTCGTGATTCATTTTGATATATATATTTTTTCTTTTATAGTTGATTATTTTGGATTTTATTTTGTTGTATATCTAAATTCCAGTTCCTGAAGAAGATACTAACTTTTCTTTTTTCCTCCTTGCTGCACTATACGCTATTTGTTTACTATGAGGATTACATATAATTTTCTAAAATCCTAATACTGCGAAAAAAACCTCATGTTTCTTCTTTTGTTACATGCACTTCAGTCATCACTAAGGTATCAAGAAGTTAGAATCAAATTTGTACCTTGCATCCATGCAAGTTCAGGTAAACAATTCATATGTTGTTTGAAATCAAATACTTTATCCACAATCAGGTTACATTCTTCAGGTTTTGATTTACATTGCAGACTATTTGAAGAGGCGCAACAAAAAGTGCTTGATTCCAAAGTCAAAGACTTCTACTCCAAGAGGCTTTGCTCCTAGACCACTGGTTGGAACAAGCACTCAAAAGAAAGATCAAAATGACACCAAAGAAAAAGAAGTTGGAACAAGCACTGAACAAAATGACACCAAAGAAAAAGAAATTGGAACAAGCACTGTACAGGAAGATCTAAATGACACCAAAGAAAAAAATGCATTGGAAACTTCAAGCTCAGGCAAAGATACAGTTTCGAGAAGCAGATTAACTGATAAAATATTTACCACAGAATCACAAACAGCTGAAGCTGATAGCATGTCTTTTGCTGCTACTGTTGACACTGAATACAATATAAAAGAAATGGGGACTGGGAATGACGAATATGGACACGATCTGAGATCTCAGCATGTAAAAGTTGATCATAGTGACAAAATTATAGAAAATGAGGCAAAGACTGGCCAGTTCAATGAAGTGGGAAGGCAAGTGGGCTTTGGTAATGATCAAACAGGCAGAATAGCAGAAAAGACATCAACAGTCGGTGAGCAGGCGGAAAATCCAGGTACGACTGAAAATAATCTGGATGAAGATGACATTGATGAATCAGTTGAAGTTCTTCGTGCAAAAAGCACAATGATTGATACAGAGGACTTATTACTCAAACAAAGAGAAGAAATTGATGCACACGAACAAAGAAAACGATTGGAGAATCTTGCTGATGAAAATTTTTCAAGAGGTAATAAAATATTTGTTATTCCAGAAGTGGTGACTCCAGACCAAGCTATCAAAGTTTTCTTAAACCGAAGTTTATCTGCATTGGCAACTGAACCTGATGTTTTGATCATGGGCGCTTACAATGGTTGGAGATGGAAATTTTTTACAGAGAAAATGAAGGAAACCAATCTTAAAGGAGATTGGTGGTCATGTGAACTCTTTGTGCCTAAGGAGGCATATAGAGTGGATTTTGTGTTTTTCAATGGCGCCAACGTATATGAGAATAATGATTATAAAGATTTCTCTGTATCTGTGAATGGTGGTATGGATGAAACTAAATTTGAAGAATTCTTGGTTGAAGAAAAGAAGAAGGAGCTTGAAAGACTTGCTGCTGAGGAAAATGAAAAGAAACGGTTGGCAGAAGAGCAACGCCGGATGGAAGCAGAAAAAGCTGCAATTGAAGCTGACAGAGTACAAGCAATGGCACAAGTGGAAAAAAGGAGGCAGGGTTTGCATCATGTGATGAGATTGGCTTCACAATCAGCTCATGATGTATGGCAAATGGAGCCTACTTTATTTGAAGGAGGTGACAGGATTAAACTTTATTATAACAGAAGTTCACGCCCACTTGCTCATGCTTCAGAGATTTGGATTCATGGAGGTCACAACAACTGGTGTGAAGGACTGTCTATTGTTGAGAAACTTTCCCGTTCAGAGAAAGTTGATGGTGATTGGTGGTGTGCTGATGGTATAATATGTAGTCACTTTAAGCATTGTTTTATGACCTGGATATTTGGTCTTCTTGCACCCTCTTTAACTATGCAACTGCACACAATTTTCTTTTCCAAATAAGCATGATTTCACATTTTAATTTGATGAACCTTCTTAGAAGAACCCGAGTTATCCTTTTCCAAATAATCAGGTTAGGCTTTTAATATGATTGCATGTTAGCCCATATATTGTGATCATGGAGTCCATTTGTTGCTACCTGTGACATTTTCCCTAATGCTTTATACAATATCAATTTATTTCAGCTTCCATTTTGGACATAGTGCAAGAATGACCAAGAACTTCATGCGAAGTGAGCATTGCTTTTCAGATCTTTAAGCTACAACAGATGCCTGGTCCAGTCACTCTAATACAAATTGTTTACACATCTTAATCACAGTTTGTTTTTGAAGATAGTGCTGAGTCGTTATCTTTGCATGTACATTGTTCATGGATGTCTATCATTTTTGAACATCTCTGTCTTTTATCATGGAAAATTCTGTCATCAGCAGTGTTTTTGAAACTATCATTTTTTTCAAAAAAAAAAAAAAGGTTTTGCGCAATTCCAATTCCAAAAGCTTCTTTCAATCCTTATTTGGATTAAAGGTTAAAAAGGAGTTTATTTTAATTTGGTCAAGATGTGGAATCTCTGTAAGCATTTATGTTCTAAAAATAAGTTCTTTCTCTCATACATATAATATCTTAAATTGTTCCCAGTTAGGAGAATAACTCTTGTGATGTTGACACAATCTAGTATTTGCTCAGCTGTCTTCATTTGGAGAGTTGGTGGTTTGTTTGGTTACTTGGCAATTCATATGTTGTTGATGACCATAAGCAATTAGAGCCAACTGTTATCTGATAAAAAATAATTTAGTTTTTGCCGAAACCTTTAGCTATTTTCCGTGTTGCTTAGTAGAACATTAAAATACTGCACATGCCATTATTCTTAGTGATTTTTTTTTTCACAGTTGTTGTGCCTGGTCGAGCACTGGTTCTGGATTGGGTTTTTGCTGATGGACCACCTGGAAAGGCAGTTGGTTATGACAACAACAACTTGAAGGACTTTCATGCTACTGTGCCGAAGAGCTTTCCTGAAGAACTTTTCTTGGTTGAAGAAGAGCACCGAATCTTCAGAAAGCTTCAAGAAGACAGAAAAGCTATGGAAGAGGCTCTTCGTAAAAAGGTCAGGTATCATTTGAGTATTGCTAATTTATGTTTTTAGCAAGATGATGAGAAATGCTTACTGTAAATAATTATATTTGATATCTGAGTGAACAAAGAAACTTTGTTGTCTTCTGTTCCTTTTTTTGTTAATATCATTGGACAACATAAAAATAAGACCTAGCTTAATTTGAATAATGTTTATTTTTACAGATTGAGAAAACTGAACGTATGAAGGCTGAAACAAAGGAAAGGACAATGAAAATGTTTTTGTTGTCTCAAAAGCATATAGTGTACACTGAACCAATTGATGTGCGAGCTGGAAACATGGTCACCATTTTTTATAATCCATCTAATACTATTCTAAATGGTAAACCTGAAGTTTGGTTTAGATGTTCATTCAATCGTTGGAGTCACCCTAATGGTCCTCTACCACCTCAAAAAATGGTTTTGGCAGAGAACGGTTCACACCTTAAAGCAACTGGTTAGATTTCTTCATTCAAAGAATTTCTTGAATATCCTTTTATTTTTTAACTATTTTTAATCCCTTGATGTCAATATGCTATTAAATACTCTTAAAGGATTCCTTCTCAATGTTTCTTCAAAATTGCTAGTATTTGATGTTTGCTTTAGTATACATCTTTCTGCTAACACAAGAACTATGACAACATGCGGTTTTATCTTTGATGCCTTCTTATCTAATCTTGAATCAATTTCATTTTTTTTCAATCTTTTTTTTACATTATTTGCTTAATAATTAGATCTTTATTAATAAGATAAATTTCATTAATGATTGGTTTGCGATCCTTTACCGAGATCCCACATTGGTGGAAACTTTGTGCACCAAACTGTCCTTTTTATTGGTTTGGTAAAAGAATTGATGTGATGCTATCATTCTATAGGAAATTTTAGGATTAGCACACTTTCTTTTGAGCATGAGAACAGACTACCCTATGTGTTCCCTCTTAGACAAGGCGTACAAAAACAAACATGGCATACATAGATTACCCTATGGACATGGGAGGTGGCCCACATAGATTTCTCCTTGATCAAGCATTTGCTTCAGATAAGGGATCTTATATTATCGGTTGTTGGGTCGCCGGAGGCTGCTAAACAGAAGCTAGTAGATCGGTTTGCTCAGAACAATGGCGCGGTGGCTAAGGTATATGATTTTTTTAGGCATCCTAGTCTTAAGAAGTCATGGACCTGGATAGTGTGGAAGAAGTACTTGCAACTGAGTCATGCAGTCACATTTTGGATGCTGGCACAGAGACGTCTTTCCACTAGAGATGAGGATTGATAATGCACTTTTTGTGGACGGGTATTGGGGGGGGGCAGGAGCACATATTTTTTAAATGCCCCCTATTGCGGAGTTATGGAGATAGATCAGAGATTGGCTTCATATACGATCGGAGATGTCCACCTATCGACGGATGATGAGTCTTTGGAAGATTATCATGGGAGTCGATTGTTGACAAAGGCTCGTCATCTTGCCTTGTCATCTATGATTCATTTTGTTTGGAAGGATAGAAACCACAACTTCGTCCCTGAGGATCATTTAGATATAGTGAGGATCTTCAAGAATGTGCAATTTCATGTATACCGGTCATCGAGTGTTTACTTTGATATGATAATTTGTTAGACATAAGTAGTTCCTAAACGATCAATTATTGTAATTTTGGTTTGAGCTATACTCAATTTTTACTTATCCAAAAAAAAATCTTATATAAGACATATAGAAACAAACATAGCCAAATCTCATATAGGCATGTTCAAGTAGATATCGCAAGTAGCTTGTTTGAAATGATGGATACTAAGTCTGTCCACTCAGAAGAGTCTGATCATGAGGGATAAAATAATTTCCTCATCAAGGATCACCATATCACAATTATGCCATAAGAAAATAATAAATGGGATTGTCTTGATCTGAACCTGATGCAGATTGAGGCAGAGAACACAAGTTGGGTATGTAATGTGCAAATGACAAACAATTCAGTGTTACATTATACATTGGTCTTGTGATGCTTATTATTTGGCTTTTCTAATCTTTATGTTACAAGCTGTAGGACAGAGCCATGTATGCCCCTCAACTTTGCACTTTAATATCATAAACATTTTAATTTCTTTTATGTTAATTGAGGGATTGCACCAGTAGTCAACCCACTGCATCAACCTCTCTATCACTATCTTATTGCCCATATTGTTCTTATTCATCAAAGCAGCCAAGTTGGATTCTAGCTAACCATAAGACAAAATGATAGGGAGTCATTTTTGAGTCTAACCAGATTATTAACTTGGGCATTAGAGTAGACCCTTAATCTAATCATCCTAATTTGATTGTATCTAGTCAATAGCTACACTATTTATCTCATGGAATGTTGATATGCTGGTGGATTCAATCTGGTTTAAATTGGCCTGTGTTTCTTTGTTTGGTCTTGACCTAGTATATCTTAGGCTGGCTATTGATTGTGATGTTAAAGAGCCTATATAGGTCAAGTACCAAGTCACATTTGTAGGCAAAAATGTGAATTACTCTGATGACAGTTCATTAATTCATGTAACTTTGTAGTAGTGTTTATGTTAAAGTTTGATGACTGGCAGCCTCTGAATTTTTAAATTTTCATTGTTTATTATTGCAGTTAAGGTCCCAATTGATGCATATATGATGGATTTTGTTTTCTCGGAGAAGGAAGACGGTGGACTTTATGATAATAGAAACCAGATGGATTATCATATCCCTGTCACTGGAAGCATTGCAAAGGAACCACCTATGCATATTGTCCATATTGCTGTTGAAATGGCACCTGTTGCGAAGGTAAAGTCACTTGTCGAATGCATGTTGACTTAAATCTAGGTTTTGAATATAATTAGGAAAGCTAAATACCAGAATATGAAAATCAATCAGGGAAGCTGGTTCAATAAGATAAACTATAACTAATTCTATATTGGCATGCTGTTACAAAACATTGTTATGCTCAGAACTTACTGTTAGTTTCCTTAAGTGTGTTTTGTTAGGACTCACTTAGATGTGAAAAATTAACCTATTAACTATTAACTTGTTAGGCCCAACTACTAACTCAAAATTTAAAGCCACTTACTAATAGCTCATTCATTTAAGCTTATGAAGTTCTTTCTTAGCTCACAATTATGTGTCACAATCTCCGGTTTATGTCTCATTTAGACCCAAAATCTAACTCAACATAAAATAACCTTAATAAGCCACATGCGAGGCCAATGATACTTATACCATCATGCAAACAACATTTTCCAACATCTCATGGTGCCTAAGTTTGGTCTGCTTTGATATTATTGACCTGTCTACTTGGGAAAAAGGGTATTCACAAGAAAGGAAATCTGAGTGGAAGGGGTTGAATTTGTAGCTTCTTTTCCTGCCTATTTGGAATTAAATTATTTCGTCTCATGTCTACAAGAATGGACCTTTTTGGTGCAATCTCTTGTGCCTAAAACTGGGTTGGAGAAAGGGAAAGGCTTTGGTTTGAGTAGAAAAATTACTTCCTTATCTTTTTTAAGTTGTGAGACAATTGTTTGGAAACGAGAGCTTTAAGTATGTAAGATCATTTTTATAAAATGATGGAGGGGTTGAGAGAGATGTTTTACATATAATACAAGCAGGATGGTTGAAATGGAAGTTAGTATCGAGTGTTTTATGTGATCGTAAAGTACTTTTAAAACTCAAAGAGAAGTTCTACAAAATGACAGTTAGACTTGCTATGTTATAGGACATTGAATATTAAGTTATGACTCGGACACATGAACAGAAGATGAAAATTGCAGAGATGAAGATGTTAAGGTGGATGCGAGGACATACGAGGATGGACAGAATAAGGAATGAAGCATTAGAGAGAAAGTCGGAGCTGCATCTATTAAGGAAAAATTTTGAGAGACATGTTTAAGATGGTACGAACATGTATTTAGACAGTCAATAAATGAGTTAGACTATATGAAACTATAACAAATACACACATCAAACTAGGGAGAAGAAGGTCAAAAAAGACTTAGGTTAGTAACAATAGAACAAGATAAAATTTATTTAAATATAGATGATGATATAATAGAGGACAGGTATTGGGATTTCAATCAATTTCAATGATGAGGATTACTTGAGAAGCAGGAAAGTTTCTGGTCTTTGCTTTTGAAGAAAGCAAAGTTGGTGAATGATTGATTTGGGTAAGCTTCATGTCCATAACATTGCTCAGAAATTATAATTTATTGGAAAAACAATTTCCCAGCAACTGGCACAATCACAAGTAATCCAACTTCAAGAAGAGATTTGTATTGTGAGAGATTGAGCGTGGCAACATTGTTGAACCAAGCAAAATTTTGTGAGAGCTTGAAAACCAAAAGTTGCAGGACACAAAAATTGGAACAATCATGATTGAACTCTTTAATCAGCATTTGCATCTTGAATTATAAGTTGTCTAGATTTCTCTATTTGTTGTAGTTAAAATTTGTCCAATAACATTCACTTTTTTTACCATAGAAACAATGGGTGGTTTTCAAGAATGAACTTTGTCAAGCTTTGCACATGCATTGTTGGCAAGGCAAAGGATAAATGATTCTTAGCTTGTCATGTAGAAGATGTAAGGATGGATGACAAGGTTAGAGAGGCTGTGTCATGCCTCACACGGGCTAGCCTTATTGTGACATTAGGTTTGCTCGTTGCGTGTGAATTGTAACAATGCCATAGCAAAATATATACAAAGACTAACCAACTAACCACACGGATATCTCTAAAGTAACTCCACTAGTGTTACGTGCATATTTCAACAATTAACCTGGAGGTCAAAAACTTCAAAAGTGAGTTTAAAAATGCAAAAATGGTTATAAGAAAAAAGTGAATGATGTAAAATTGTATCTCATAAGAGTTCAAAGAACAAGAGATAGCGAAGTTTAAAATTTTCTTTACTTAACTTCATTAACCTTTTAACACAATTTCTCTTAAAATTTTTAAATGCTTTTATCATTTCTTGTACTTTTTCTTTTATTCTCTTACCAATATTCTTTATTTAATTGATCAATTAATCTATAAATAAATACTACATATGACAGACGACTCGCAATCTGCCTTGTAAAGGATGCACCATGTATATATATATATATATGGATGAACGACTTGTGATCCATCCAAAATGAAGTGCATCCTAATTATTTATAAATAAATAGGCTGAACGACCCGCAATCAACTTGGTAAAGATGTATGTATATACGTGGAGTGAATGACCCATGATCCACTCAATATGAGGTACATCATAATATATTAAAGGTGAACGGTCCATAATTCACCAATATATATATAGGGTGAACGATTTGTAATCCACATAATATGAAATACATCATATGTATGCACGTGCGGGTACACACATTGTTGGGGATATCATTATACAAAACGTGTTTTCGATAAAACACGGAGCGGAAGCAGAAGCGAAAACGATTTTCTTAAAAAGATTACACGTATCCCAAAACAACAAGGCCATACATGTGAGAGATATAATCATCAACTAACAAACCTCACAAGACTTGCTTCTATTAGCGTCCACATCGAGTTGTCTTCAAGACGAATTTGCAATCTACAAGTCGCCTCTCTGTTTTGTATTAGCCAAATCAATGAGACAACACAAGAGAAGAGAGGAGGGTTGGCGACACAAGGGGAAGGCCGACTAACATTTTGGGTGGCACAAGGGTGAAATTGGCCAACCTCTTGGACGACACACATAGGAAGACGGCGGAAGAAGGAGCCGGCCAATGGTTTGGACGGTGACACACAAGGGGCGGCGGGTTTGGTTAGGGCTGTAGCTACCACAAGATAAGAGGAAGCAAACAAATAAAAACCATTAAAACTTCTTATCTCTTGTTCTACGGAGAGGTCTTTTTATACCTGTCATTAAGGCTTGAGAAACAAGCCAAAGCCCAAGCCCATATCACATATGTAAGCCTGAATCACCAACAAGAGGTGTGAACAAAAATCCAAACTCATGTCATATAGGTAGGCCCAACTCGCCTACAAGAGATGTGGCTCATAAACACTTACGTTTCAGCAAATACTTTCCAGCATATATGCCTTTCGCTTGGTCTCTCTTTGAGAATCTTATTCTCTAACTTATTTTTAGGTTTTTAAGACATATTCATAGCGTGTGTAACTCAATAGGTTCCCAGTTATGTGGATAATTCATAATTAACTATAATTATGAATCGATTATGAATGATACCTAGTAGTACATCATGATCTCCAATAAATCGAACATTTGATTCCAAAACCACTTCTGAACTCTTCAGCAGTTACAATTATTCACATGTCTATTCCTTTCACTCATCTTATACCCACTTGGTTTAGATCATGATCTATATATCAGTCCCCACCAGTCTGACTACGTCACACCTAGTCCAAGTAATAGTTTTTTTGTTGGTGCAATTGACCTAAGTTTGATCGGATAGATCATAAGTTTTGATGTATGCGTCAATATGATTAAGTTAGGTGTTCATATTGGTTTGATGTGTGTTTGAGTCATGCAGGACTTGGTGGAACACACATATGGAAGATCTTATCCTAGTGCTCGAGTCCTCGAGTCGGTGAAGGATGGAGCATCCGAGGGACCGCCGGACAAGGAGCAACGAAGCGGAGCCAAGGGAAGCGGACTTCAAGGTATACGCGAAGAATGACATGGAGACGAACCGTGGGCTCATAAGCATCCGAGGGACGAGAGCCAAAGGAAGAGGGATTCAAAGGGCGACTCCGGAGAGGATGAGTGTGAGAGTGTAACCGTAGCAGTCGACTGGTATGACAACCAGTCGACTAATCTTTCTGTTTGGTCGAATAGTAGGTAGTAGTCAACTGGTATAGGAATCAGTCGATTGGTCTGTTTGAAATCCAGTCGTTAGGCTAGCCGTTGGTTGGACACCAGTCGACTGACCTTAGGGGCAGTCGACTGGTGTTGGGGCTGAGCTGTTTTGTTAACAGCTCTTTCCTCTATTTAAAGAAGAGCTTGAGACTTGAGAAGGGTTAGCTGTGTTGTGTGTAAAACCCTATTGCTCAAGTGCTCAAGCTCTCAAGCCTACTTTCTTACTCAAACCCTAGTTTCATTATTGTAAAGGGAAGAGAGACTTTGTGAGAGGTTGTTCTCCACCGAGAAGGAGAAAGCTGTAGTCGGAGATTGCCGGGGATTGATCCACCGAAGGATCAAGGGTTCGTCCACCTCAAGGACATGCCGTGGAGTAGGAGCAAGCAATCTCCGAATCACGTAAGAATTTAAGTGTTAGCATTGATTTTAGTTGTAGTTTGCATTTCCCCTTGCGCACTAACCTTGTAGGAAGAAATCAACAAATTTGGGTCACCAAGTTATTCACCCCCCCTTTAGCCGGTCCATCGATCCCAACATTCTTGTCCTGTGGATTCAAATTACTCAAACATGTGTCCAAGAAGATCATCCTCTTGATGTGGTTTCTTTGGCCAAAGACTTATGAGTAATAATTATAAAAAGATGTCATAGGGTTTACATCTCCTTATAAAAAGAGGTTATACAGTATATGTCTCCTTATAAAAAGACCGGCTGATGGATCAAACGACTTCGAATTAATATGAAACTAGCTCTTATGTGTTCCTCTAATTTTCCTGATTATATCTATGCCCTCAAACATCAATTTGACTCAATATATTAAGAGCAATGATTATTTTAATACGAATTAGATTTTTCGAGCAATCACTGCTTTCATTATACATTCGTGTTAAAAAAAAATACTGCTCTCAATATATTGGGTCAAATCGACGTTTGAGGGCATGAATATAATCAGGATAATTAGACGAACATATAAGAGCTAGTTTCATGTTAATCCAAGGTCATTTGGTCCATCAGTCAATTTTAGCAATGATTTTTTAACATAAATTAAATTTCTCGAACACATTCGTGTTAAAAATCATTTCTCTCAATATATTGTGTAAAATTGATGCTTGAAGATATGGATATAATTAGGAGAATTAGACGAACACATAGGAACTAGTTTCATGTCAATCAGCAAGTTTGGTCTAGCAACTAGTTTTGGGTGAAAAAACCCGGCTGATGAATCAAACAACCTCGAATTGACATGAAACTAGCTCCTATGTGTTTGTTTACATATCCTAATTATATTTATGTCCTCAAATGTCATCAATTTGACTTGGTATATTGAGAGCATTGATTTTTTGAACACGAATTCAATTTTCCGAACATATTCGCATTCAAAAAATCACCGCTCTCAATAAATCGAGTCAAATTGATGACGTTTGAGGGAATGAATATAATTAGGAAAAGTAGACGAACACATATGAGCTAGTTTCATGTCAATTCGAGGTCATTTGGTCCATCAACCAATTTTGGATAAAATCGGCTAATGGACTAAACATCCTCGGATTGATATGAAACTAGTTCTTATGTGTTTGTCTAATTCTCCTAATTATATCCATGCCCTCAAACATCAATTTGACTCGATATATTGAGAGCAATAATTTTTTTAACACGAATTAGATTTTTCGAACATATTCGTGTTAAACAAATCATTGCTCTCAATATATTGAGTCAAATTCATGTTTGAGGGTATGGATATAATTAAGAGAATAGATGGACACATAGGAGCTACTTTCATGCCAATCCAAGGTCGTTTGGTCCATCAATCGATTTTAGATGTCAATTCGAGGTCGTTTGGAACCGGTTGATGGATCAAACGACCTGCATGAAACTAGTTCGTGTTCATCTAATTTTCCTAATTATATTCATGTCCTCAAATATCAATTAACTCAATATATTGTGGGCAGTGATATTTTGAACATGAATTAAAATTTTCAAACACATTCGTGTTAAACAAATCATTGCTCTCAATATATTTAGTCAAATTGATGTTTGAGGGCATGGATATAATTAGGAGAATTAGACAAACACATAGGAGCTAGTTTCATGCCAATCCGAGATCGTTTGCTCTATCAGCCGATTTTAGATGTCAATCCGAGGTCGTTTGGTCCATCAGGTTTTGGATAAACCGACTGATAGACCAAACGACCTCAGATTGACATAAAACTTGTTCTTATGTGCCGGAGGTTTTGGGTAATGTAGTGCGCCGGAGGTTTCGCAGGATAGTCGGAGGAAGCAGGCAGCAAGATATGATGATCGGATGGAATGTGGAACTCCGCCCTAATCCTATCGAGGTCGCAGCGTTCAAGGACTGACCTTGTGGTGACATACCAAGGATTCGGGTCGCGAGATGAAGAAGCCATGCAAAGCAAAAGAAAGAAGGAAACTTAGCCAGCAAAGAGATCGTCAGAGAAGAAAGATGGGACCGGAGGTTCCGCCGCAGCCCTAGCCGGATACAGAAGTGCAGCACGCCGGTGTGAGAAGTGAAGGGGCAGCGGTAAAAGTAAAACCTACTTATACGGCTTCCGGGGCTATACGGACCGCCCGATGGCAAGCCATAGAAGAAGCGGCGGTTGAAGGTAGCCGTTCGATCAGGCCCCGAGGGGCTCGAGAAATAAGGCATCTTACGCACGACTTCATCATTCGTCGGGTCGACGGCACACGCCTCGTCGCCCGGAGAACCAATAGGGAAAAGACACGTGGACACTCACCAACCGCGAGCATTAATGCATAAGATTAGGATCTGCTCGGATATCCTGGGCAGCAGAAGTCGAAAAGACAGATGAGGTGGCACGTCTGGCCGCCCCGGATACCTGCGCGCTGAAAGGTCCGCTGGGGGCCTCAAGAAGGGACCAGGCCATCCGGGAGCGCCAGGCTTGCTTCAACAGACGATAGTCCTGTCAGTCGGACTCAGCACCTCCTTCGACTAGACTCAAGGGGAGCGCTTATGATCCTGACCTTGCCTACGGGTAAGCCGGCCTGTTCAGCCAGCCAGCCTGGCGCCACGAAGGCCCATCAGAGGGTTCGGCAGAGACGTCACCCGGGGGGTCCTCAAGCCCGGAAGACCCCGGGACATTATTCGACCAACAACGAGCAGGGTCGGTCAGGCCGACCCCCAGCCTCTCTTGATCTGGTCACCTCGACCCATTTCCCGACCTAAATCTAGGTCGTGCGCTCCAGCCGGGCGCGTGGCGGCCCACGCTCCCATCACACCACCTGAATCGGATACCTGACAGAGTTAGCTAGGCATGTCCCGGTAAACCCCCGACTCAAGGCATATTCTGCGTTTCAACACGCCCAATCGGACGCGTGGCTGCCCACGCTCCCTGGCCAATACCCGACCCGATCCTTGACACCTGGACTCGCTGGTCGGCGCTCAAGGCC
>JAGFNQ010004377.1:190204-222076 GCA_024364735.1 Boesenbergia rotunda | reverse complement strand
GTCTATAAAAGTAATAAAATATTGAGACCCCAATGTAGAAGAAATACTACTTGGACCCCAGACATCAAAATGAACCAAAACGAAAGGGGGCGTAGCCCAACTCTCAGTGCAAGGAGAAAAATAACTACGAACATGCTTTCCTAATTGACATGACTAACAAGCCAAAGACTCTAAGTGAGAAAGGCTAGGATGTATTTGTTTCAACATATCAAGACCTAGATGTCCTAACTGAGCATGAATAAGAAGAGGAGATGTCACCGCCGAACTAATAAGAGAGGGCCGGTGAAGCTGATATAGGTCATGAGACTCACATCCGAAGCCAATCATCCTCCCCGTACTCTGGTCCTGTAATGAAACAGAAGTTTTAGTAAAAGAGATGACACAATCAAAAGACCGAGTAAGTTGACTTATTGATAACAAATTAAAGGGAGCTCCGGGAACATAAAGAACATTATGAATAGGGAGAGACAGAGAAGGATGAACAATACCAACACCTTAAGACTGAGTTTGAGAACCATTTGTCATGGTGACAAAGGGTAAATAACCGATAGTAGTGAGAGAAGAAAAAAGAGATTTATTACCAGTGATATGATCGGTGGCCCCAAAATCAAGAACCTAGAGATCTTAAGATTGAGATATGCCAACAAAGGAATTACCAACGTGTGCAATGACGGCAGTGGAATCAGAAGCCTGTCGATCCTCATACCATTTTAGAAAGTTGTCATAGGAAGACAGTGGGGTCGGATCCGGTGGCAACTGTGAAGTGGAAGTTGAAGAAGTGACAGAACTCTAGACGATCTAAGCAGCACGAGGGGGTCGACCATGTAAACTCCAATATTTATCAATCGTGTGTCCTGGTCAGTGGCATTGATCACACCAAGGACGTCCTTTGCCACCCTTACGGGGTGGAGGTTTGATATTGCTTCGAGAGATCAAAGCTGATGAGTCAATAGGAACGAAAGGAGGTAACATCAAGACTTTGGCAGAGACACGAAGGAGAGTCGCTGAGGTACTGTCCATGGTAGCTTCTGTGGGGCTGCCCATAATCTAATCACGAACATGAGAATAATCTGTGGGCAGACCATATAAAGCCAGAGACATAAAAAATTTCTTTCAATTTTCAAGCTCTGCAACAGAAGTGACCGCAGGTAGAAGCAGTACATTAAAGTCACAAAGCACCTTGCGACGGCGTGCAAGAAGAAGCCTTCAGCACACCTGAAGATGAAGGTCGCGAGCTAAGGAAGAAAAGGAAGGGCTACCTTGCGCGAGCAGGTCGTGAGGAGCGACGCGATCGGGTGCAGAGAGAACGCGATCAATTGTGGAAAGGGATGAGTTGTTGAAGCTCACGACGCGTGCAGGAGAAGAACAACAGCTTTGGCTTCTCTGGAGAATAGCAGCGACGTGTGCAGGAGAAGAACAGCAGCATCGCGAGGAAGAACAGCAGCGTTGCGTGGAGAGAGTGGAATAGAGAAACCGATCGCCTAAGATTTAGGGCAAAAAAGAATTTTAGGGTAAAGGAAAAAAACTTAAACTTTGTGCTCTGATACCAGAATTTCTCTCATCAAACATTACAAGATATAAGCCCTATTTATATACAAAGTTAGGACCTATTCTAAGAAATAATTAGAACTCTATTCTAGGAAATAAATCAGAATTCTATTCTAAGGGCTAATTTGTATTTTAGGTAAAATACAAATTAGGATACATCAAATTATCCTTAGCTATATTTACAATATTCTAACCGTTTTAAATGACCAGCTAACGCATAAAATTTGCTGGCTTTAAATGGCCAGATAATGCCTGTAAACTGTGGGTTTGAATGGTGGTCTGCTGTCTTTAAATGCTAGCTAATGCTTATTATCTGGTTCTAAATGACCAGCTAATTCCTTTGGCATAGTCTATTGAGACTTTGGCGCTAGTTGTAGAATAATATCTAGCGAAGAGCCAATTATGACTAGTTTCACTGCTTCTCGAAAGCTTGGTTGGGGAGTATCAAGTTTGGGCAGGGAAATCTATTCTTTCAGACCGAAGCAGCCATAAACTCATGATAGACGAGATTCTTCTGGAAACAACTGATTCTCATGTCCTTGGATTCTAGGGCTTGTCATGCAATGTCTCTTTTATAAGTACCTTGAAACATATTTATTTTTCCATGAATGAACTGAAAAGACTGAAGAATTACTATTACCAACTTAGAACATGATCATATCATTAATTTCCAGTTGGACTAAGAGAGTCGTTGTCTTGTGAAGCTCTTGGTTGAAGTATGCAGAAGCTTTTACTTTTATAAAAAAAAAAAATTAAATAATTACTGATCTGTCATTTTTGTAAAATATATCTACATCTTTGTTTATTTCATGGAATTTTAGGTGTCATACACAGCAGAGAATGTGGTGGAAGGTAAGAAGGCTGCTAAAAATGCATTGCAGGAAAGACTGGGATTGAAGAGATCGGACCTTCCTTTAGTAGGTATTATTTCCCGCTTAACAGTTCAGAAGGGAATTCACCTCATCAAACATGCTGTTCAGCGAACACTTGAGAGAAATGGACAGGCAGGGATTTCTCTGCTTGGAGCAATGTTTTTACATTCAATTATTTTGTCTCATGGTTTTCCTATCACCACATTTTATATTACCATATTTAAGTTAATTCTCTTATTATGTCTAGTGACCTTGTTGCAGGTTGTTCTTCTTGGTTCAGCTCCAGATCCTCGTATTCAGGATGATTTTGTTAACTTGGCAAATCATTTGCACAATTCACATGCTGATCGTGCACGCTTTTGCTTGACCTATGATGAACCTCTTTCACATCTGGTAAGATGTTTAACTGCTCTTGGGAGGTGCTCACCCACGTTGATACAAGAGATCTAATGCATTGTCCTTCAGATTTATGCTGGTGCCGACTTTATTCTCGTTCCATCTCTTTTTGAACCTTGTGGATTGACCCAACTTATAGCTATGAGATATGGCTCCATTCCTGTAGTTCGCAAAACAGGAGGTGCGTTCTCTAAAAATCTCTCAGTTATTAATTTTTGTTAAAACAGCAGTATTATAAGTCATGAATTCCTAATAAGAGTAACATGGAAGGTAAAAGATAATGTCAGGGCCATGTTAGTGTTTGCTTTAAGACTTGCACAATTACATGTGAATAGTTGATCTATAAAACTTATAGATAGTTAAATAGGCAAGAGCTTAATGGTAAAATTCAGCAAGCAACTGAATATGGAGGCAAGGATAGCTGACCCCTCGAAGACGTGTGGCTTTATGATAATGAGTTAAATAGGCAAGAGATAGAAACCAAATCTGGTCAAGTTGTAGATCATTTGTTATAAATAATCTTGCATTGATCCCAAAAAGCCAAAAGAGATTGTAGTGTTTGGTTGTTTGATTGATGCAATTTCCTAATAGCAGAATAGTTCATATGTAAAGTGTGACGTGTAAATTGGTTGTCTATAATTTCTGTGTGGTTTGTTGCTATTTATTTTTGATAAGGAATCCTGTTTATTTTCTTCAAATATTGTACGTCAAGGTGTTGTCTTCTACAGGACTTTATGATACTGTTTTTGACGTTGACAATGATAAAGAGAGAGCTCGAGCACAAGGCCTTGAACCAAATGGATTCAGCTTTGATGGAACTGATGCCGGTGCAGTCGACTATGCTCTCAACAGGCATGTTACACTAGTCCAGCTTCCTGATTTTCCATTGATTATTTCTTAATCCAGAGGTGTGATTGGTATATACTTAAGGTTCCGTGACATCGATAAGATTTGCTTGATTCAATTAAATGCTGTGCTTTCTTTGAAAAAGGAACTAGATGCTATTTTAGCAGACCAACGATAATTAAGTAAATTTTTATCTAACTTGAAATCATCATTACTACAAAGCTAAGAGTAGGGCCAGAGCTATTCATTTTGTTTACCAAGTAATCAGGTAGATCACATCTCACTTATCTGACATTTTTGTTTGATTTGTATACCATTATTCTGATGTTGTGCTACCTGTTCTAGCAACTTTTGCCTTAGAAAATGTATGTTTGTTGTTTAATTTGTGCTTAATATTGATAGCTTAATTACATTTCCATTGGTAAAACGAAACCTCTATGTTTTGCAACTAACAACCAAATTATTGCATCTTATAATTTGATGTTCCAGAGCAATCTCTGCTTGGCTTGATGGCCGGGAGTGGTTCTACTCGTTATGCAAGCGTGTGATGGAGCAAGACTGGTCGTGGAATCGACCTGCACTGGACTACTTGGAGCTTTACCATTCTGCAATGAAATAGTAATTTTTTAGTTTCGCGGTGAGTAAAATCTTGTACATTGCCTCAGAAAATCTCTACAGATGATCTTTCTAGTTTGTGCAGTTTTTTATTCTTGCAAAAATCCAAGTCACTTTTGTAATTATCATTTGATGCATTTACTCGATGGTGAAAGATGCTATTTCATTTTGATGATAGTAACTCTTGTGAAGATATTTGCTTTATATGAGCTTTTGTTGTGGTGCAATACAACAACTACTATTAGTCTCTTAAATTTTATTAATGACTTGGTCCAAAATGTAGAATTCTACCTAGATAAGTACAAATAGAAGATTGTTTTGAGGTTTATGACGTAAGATTAGCTTCAATTCGTGTCGCGATTAAGAGGGCTATTTCGAGAGCCGCTAAATCCAAGGTGCAGTAAGACTTGAGCTGTGGGGAAATTGTCTGATGTCTAGAAAGATGTGTTGAATGGGATGAGTTATGAGGGACTCGACTATATACGAGATCTTTCATTACTTTGAGCATTTGATCTTAATGTCCAAGGCTTTAATCTATAGACGAGACCTTTCATTACTCTGAGCATTTGATCTTAATAAGCATAGAAATTTAGAGAGTTATTTAGTTAGTTGTAAGTGTCTAAAAGCTCTCAAAGAGATTTATACCTTTGGTTCCATGTTCACCTTAAAAGGCTAAAAAAGACACCTTCAATTGAACTCAAGAAGAAGATATAATGGGTGCAACAACCTTGCCATAATATCTAATGAAGTGGAGTTACTACAAAATTAGATCGCCAACCAATGCTCCTAGGTGATCAAAGAGACTACTCACCTATTACAAATAGGTATCATTCGAGAGTAATCATTAGTAAATCAACCACAATGTGTAACATGTTAAAAACTCAAAGCCCTTATTCTTCTTTTTGGCTCGATCACAAGGCAAGCTTTCCTTATTGATCACTTCCTTGCAACCAGAGTGTGGTAGATGACTTTAACCACACTTGAACTCTAAGCTCAAAAGGGACCCTACAAATAGTGAGCACCATTGTCTTTTTAAGTTGCTCTCTAAGTTCCCTTGATCGGTATCTAGAGTATGCTCCCTCTTGGAATACATCAAGGCTATATTTGATTAAGAGTAATGTAATTAAACTTGTAATGTAATTGGACTTGAAATATAATCCAAATTACATGTTGTTGACTTTGTAATCTAGATTATAAAATTTTATTAGCTTTTTATAACTCAGATTATATTATATTACGGTTTTTAAAATTATACCAAATAAAATTATCAATCTTATAATGTAATCTTGATTACATTACAAGGTAGATTATCCCTTATCAACCATAATGTGGTGAAGTGGTTCAATGAACTATTGTTGACCTTCTTATCATATGCACCGAGATTGATTGAGGACATCGAATGAGCTTCTTATGCTAGTCACCTTGCTGAGTTTCCTTTTTCCTGCTCAAATGTTTCATACCATCCTTTGCTAGTCACCTCTGAGTTCATCTCTTACAAGAACTATAAGCCATTGAATCAAACTAAAACCACATAGTCATGCAATGTCAACCATCACGACTTGACCTAGTCAAGTCACACACTCCATGTGCAATCTTCCAAGTTTTTGCAAACTTGATGTACGCATATTAATAACTCAAAGTAACCTAATTTGAAGCTTTTGTCACATGTCAAAAAATGACTAACCGGGTAACAATTGAATCTGGGCTTTTGCCACATGTCAAGACATCAGGCAATGTGGTTGAATCCAATGACTTAGAAGTATTGCTGCACTAATAATTTCCTCAAGCCACCAAGGAGCATTGTTGCACAACAACTTCTAGGACTAACAATAAAAAATAAGAGCATATATGATAATAGATGCTATAAGGAATATAATAGAGGGCTCATTTGTTTAATATTTATCTGACTTAGAGCCATTTAATGATTTTGATCAAAAATACTAGATGGTGTTCTAGCACTTAAACATAAAATGCTTTAAGGAACATAGCAGAAGAATATATATTTTTTTAAAGTTTGACCAGGCTTAGTCCATGTATCAGTTTTGGATAAAACTTCTAAATGATCTTCTAGGATTGAAAGATAAAAATGAGAGTACTACTCTTAACAATGAAAAATGGATTACTAAACATAATAAAAGAGAGGAGATTATTAGTGTAATCATGTCCCAAGTTATCTAATGTGATCTTAGATTTTAATATTTGGGTAAAAATTTAAGTTACCTATATATTTGATATGTGTGTTGGAATGTGGAGAGATTTGTAGGAACACACAACTTAGAAAAAAATAATTAACCAGGTTGAGTAATGTCGAATGTAGGATGATCGGTTCGGCCCTACGAAAACTTTCCACTGGCCACTAAAGTAAATCGGAAAGTGTTCGTGGTGGGCGATCTCTCACAATTGTGCGCCCACATGGAACTTAGAAAGCTTGTAAGAATGTTGGTTTGATGTGGCTAAGGTGGTAAGGTTAGTGATTTGGAAGTCCAAAGAAATCGGAGGAGAATCATATGAGACATCCGAGAGATTACAAGATAAGAAATATTGACATGGTGTTGAAGTAACTCTAGAGTGATGATATGACACGATCAGGTTGACAACTTGATGACATAAGGTTTATAGAGACTAGAAAAGGTTGTATGAGGCAGATTAAGGAACCGCATGATGAGGAGTATAAAGGTAGAGAGGTCTCTAGAGGAGAGTGAATAACGATTCATGATTTGTCGTTTATTGCACTCTTCTAAACAGAGTTAGACATACAGCAAAAACTACAAATATTACATGAATCAGACCCCCCCCCCTAGGTTTGTCCCTACTCCATGGCCTAGAGCCCTAGCGGTAACATCACTATCTTTCTCCTTGTTGAAAATTTTATGAAAGTAGAGAAACCTCTTACAAGACCTAGCAATACAATCAAATACAAAGATAAATACAAAACTAAAATACAATGTAAACAAACAATTTACATAATAGGTGACAAAAGACGATTCGCTCGCCCAAAAAAAACAATTTACATAATAAATCTTTACTTTGCTCGCTATTGATTGCTTTGGATTGACTTTTGAAGGTCTAAAAATACATAATACTCTTCTCCAAAACCTCCAAGAATCAGTGTTTGAAATCCTCCACGAAGCCTTCCTTTATAGCCTTCAGGTAGCGGTTGATTTTCACCTCACAGTCAACTGTCAACTGCTAGTACTTATCAGTCGATTACTTCATTGAATTTGATTGTTTCATCTGTACAACGACTCTTTCTAACTCAGTTTTGACCGAATAGTTAATTGATATTTACCAATATTTGATTGTTACCACATCAATCGGGTGTCGTAGCCGAATTCAAAATATTATGTTCTCTACAATAGTGCCGTCAGTTGATTCTTCAAATCCTATCATCGATTGATGTACAACAAACCCTCCTTAAACCCTCTTAAATTCCAAACTCAGGATTTATGAATTATTAGTCTACTATTACTCCCTAGTAGTCGATTGATACCTTCAATTTCAACTTTTTCAAAGATGAATTCCCGCATTGCTTAGTATCTAGTTCACCAATTGACCTTGACTTATAAGGACTTTTTTTGTTCAACATCCAATCAATAAATGTAACGACCCGGCCCCTCGGCCCCTTGGGCGGCCAAATCTCTCATTTGGCGGCCCCTCTAGGCGACCCTCGGCCCCTTTGGCGGCCAAATCTCATTTGGCGGCCCCTTTGGCGACCCTTGGCCGTGCCGTTACTCACTAGGACTTCCCACCCCTGGCCAGTGGATTTTTGCCTTCCTCAGGATTCGAACTCTAGACCTCCAGGCTAAGTACTAGAGTTTATGAATCCTGATACCAATTGAGCTACATTATTACATACATGTTTCCTAGGCTTCTCTTCTGGTGGACACTTGGGGAGCCTGAACTGCTGGGTGGTAGATACCATATTTGAGAAAGGCCACTTCACTGATGGGAGTGCTGAGGTTCAAAACCAAAATACACAAGGCAATCATACAACACAATCAAAATTACTGATCAGAAATCCTGTAAGACTCATTAACCCAAAGCACTTGCCCCTTCTTCCCGTGGCCAAGAAACCTTAAGGAGGAAGACTCGACGATGCTGCAGAGGAAGAAAATTAGCGGCACTGCAGTGGAAGGAGAGAAGGGCGTGGAAGAGGGAAGAAAACTGAAAAGAAAAGAAGAGAAAAAAATCGAAGGAGACGATAGAAATCTCAAGCTTGTGCGTCGTCGGGAAGAGGAGGAGGCACTTGTGCGTCGTCGAGCAGAGGGGAGGCACTGGTGCGTCATCGAACAAAGGGGAAGGCGCTTGTGGCAGAGGGGGAGGTGCTTGCATCGTCGGGCAGAAGGGAGGGAGGCGCGTCGTCATGCAAAAGAAGGCGGTGCTTCGGGAGAAGAGGGAGGCGTTGTGCGCGATGATGAAGTTAGGGCTCGACTTGGGGGAGTTTTAAGGATTACTTTAAAAACAAATATAAACCGGTTAATTTATTTATAATAGAAAATATATTTTAGTTGATTTAAATTTATTACTTCGGTATAGAAATGTATGGATTTTATTTGGTAACTTATTACTTCATCAAATAGTTATTATAAAATAAAATATCCGATAAATTTAGTAGTAAGACCCATAATTTTTAAGTTACGAAGTTTAAAATGAAATTTACTTCATCAAATTTAGTACCGAAGTTGATTAACATGTATTACTTCGTTAAAAAATTTCGCTGAAGTAACCTGTGGCGAAGTCTATTCTTGATTTTCACATAGTGACATAATGTTTATTTGAGAAATGACACTATTGTTTCCATAAAACACTACTAATTGGGATATTAAGTCATTGCTATGGGGTTTTGAGAAGAAAAACCGATTGCAAAACCCTAATGGTGTATTTTCTTTTGTTTTAAAGATAGCTCAAAACTTTGGTAATTATTTGTAGTGTTCTTGCCAACTGACCTAGTTAGTACCTAAGCGAAAACATTTGATAAAAAAAGGGGTGGTTTGTTAGTAACTATTTGAATAAAAACATTCGACTAATATTTGATAAAAAAAAGGGGTGGTTTGTTAGTAACTATATGAATAAGCATTTGATAGAAAAATGAGAGGCTTGTCGGTGAATATTTGAATAAACAAAAAAGAAAGTACATTGGAACTTGCTTCTACTTCAATTGCGCTATTTTTATTTTATCTGGAAAAATATTCGCTATTTTTATTTTATCTATACTAGGATGGGAAAAATATCTAAATTTTTGATGAATCGAATATATCATATTAAAAGATATCGAATTATAATTTTTAGTATTGAAATTTTAGATATAACATACTTATATCGAAATGTTATCCTAAACTGTATAAAATTTAATCATACCGGATTTCAATATATCAAAAATTCGGTATATCAAAATTTCGTTATGGTATTGATATGATTTTATTGTATACCGAATATTTCAGTACGGTATAAGGTATAAATTTTGATATACCACCTCTAATCTATATAATTTAATTTATAAAAAGTTATATGTTAATCTTGGGTGTCCTACGGTCGACTCTACAGTTATTTATAAAAAGATAAATGAAAAAAAATAAAGTATGTCACCATATAAAGAATATTTCTATCAACTTTATCGGAAATTAATTTTTATTTCATTCTATAACACTGTAATAACTTTATCAGAAATGTTTGTTTAATTCTATAACCCATAGTGACTAAGCTCGAGGGGTTAAGAAAAAAAATAATTTTAAAGTAATAATTTTTTATTATTTTTTTATGAAAGTAAAGATAGAGAATATTTTTTTAAATATGTCTAATATAAAAATAATTAAATTATAAATAAACTTTTAAAAATATTTTTTTTAGTTTGTATTAGCTCCAAATGAATTTTTCAATAATATGAAATGAAACTAATATAGAAAAAGATCAAAATTTTAAGTCTTTTCTTTATCTTTAATTTTCTTATAAAACAAAAAATAGATTTTTACTTTTCTAATATTGTATTTTGGTAGAATTCTAAAGTGTCTTGAATATATTCCTAGTGGGCGCTCTACGGTTTTTTTCCAATCCACAAAGGGTGCCCCATCAACATGTGAAAAGCATTAAAAACCTTTAAATTAACCAAAATTTATCACCCATATTAAAAATTTATCCGGCCCAACTAATTTAACTTCCGTCAAATCTTCATCAATTACACCTATTCTTAGAAACTATTTATACTTCATTTCCAATCCGGATTGATTTACATATTGACTGACAAGATTCTCTCGAGTTCATAATTCGTCTATTATGTTCCTTTAAGTTTCTAAAGCCATTCTATACTCTCAGGGTTACCCCAGATACGATGTTATATAACTAGATCAATTATATTATGTTCTCGGGATTATGATACAATAGCAGGATGATGATTCGTCATCTTAGACATTCGTGGTTCGATCTCTAGCATGATTTAATTATTTTACATGAATTTTTCTTCCAAATGGAGTGTGAACCTTGGAACGTTGGGCTTCTGGACCGTCTGTCGCGAGCGCTTCCTGATTTACCCTAGCAGCCGGTGGAAACTTCCTTGGGACAGAGTTGGTGCCCCATGTTCGCCTGTTACTTGATTCATCATTTTGCCCTCGGAACTATGGTACAGTGGTAGAACGATTAATTAATCGTCATCCCAAACATCCATAATTCGATTGTCAGTTACAATATATTTTGTAAGAATTTTTTATTCTAAATGGGATACAAACTTTGAGATATTAAATTTCTGAATTATCTACCGTAAACATTTTCCAATTTACATTGACAACCAATTAAAAAAAAATTCATAAAATCAGATCCGTCATCCAAATTCACTTGCTATGATTCGTTATTTATTTATTTTATTTTCTTACGGTCATGGTTACTTTACTTGCGGAAGTGGATAGAAAAACTAAGAAAAGCTTTTTACGATGAAAAATTTTCTACGGTTTACGTCATTAAATTTTTGAGAGAAAGAGAAAACTTAATCCGTCAAGGATGATTATAAAGTCGAAATCGATCACCGTAAATCAGATCGAAAGCAACCGATGGAAAAAAAATGTATTCTTTTTCACCTATAAAATTATACATTATGTATAATTAACTTTTAGAGCATGTGATTCTTCATTTACTCAACTTCCTTTCTACATCCGAAGACATTGCAGTCGTGCTGAACATTCTCTGACGTTGATTAGCCGAGTTCCTCGGCAATGTGTGGCAGTGTTGTCCTCTATTGTTCTGTGGCGGAGTTCTCCAAGTGATGTTATGCAACAATCTGGTCAAATGTTTCTCCCTTTTAATCTTTTTTTGATTTCCTATCACATTCATCCTTCTCTCAGTTTTAAAAAACTCTTTCTGGAGGAAGATACGTAAAGAACATAGACGATACTTGTTATTTTTTTACGATTATTTTGAGTTCACGTTTCTCATTGATTAGACTTTAGTTGGTTTGAAAAGCTTGGTGTGTTGAAAGGTGCCTTCTGGTTGGCTAAAATTTATTTTTTTTTAAATTGATTTTGTTTTCATAGCATAGCATGACTTTTAAGGGGTTCAAAAGTTTTTTTAAAATTTTTATCAGTCGTCTTTAATTTTTATTTTACAATAATTTAGCTCTTTGAAATTTTTATACACTAATCCATAATATTATTTTAATCTTATTATTATTATTATTATTTAAAAAAGCCTTCTGTAGCATTGACCCCTAGGTTAGGAAAGATAGAGTATTTTTAACAATAAACAATTTAATTTTCTTTTCATTTATCTAAGTAAATGATTTAAGGGATTGATTTTACTTACCTTCTCGATCAAAGCAAACAAACATAGTAGGTTATGGATTTCTTTCCCTTTCCACACACTTAAATTTGTTTCATTTGTTCATGGTCCAATCCTCTAGGTAAAGAAGAGAGCATTAGTTTTGTTGTTTGAATCATATAGGAAAGTTTTATCCAAAATTATTAGACAGACGTAAGTTTGTCAAATCTCAAAATTGATCCCTCATTGTATTCACTAGAACCTTTAGATATTACGCTTCTATTTCTATTGTTTTAGTCTTAAAAGGTCATTTAACAGTTTTGGTCAAAATTTTTAGATGGACCTAATGTTAGGATTAGTGCATCAGGGTAGAGGGAATGGAATAGTGATTAACACCTACAATGATTGATTCTAATACTCTTGCTAAAGAATATAATTAATAAGGTCACAAACACAATTAACAGCAGAAACAAAACATTAAAGCAGTTCACACCTTCAAGGAATTGCTAACACATTATTTAAAGTTGTTTGATAGATGCATATTTTTACTCCTAAATTTATGATCTATTAAATTTTTTGACGGTGAGATGTCAAGTAGAAGGAAAGCTTATTGGAGAGGAAGATTGTTGATACGATATCCCAAGTGAGGTTGACAAAGATTGATTTGGATGTGGATGATTAAGCGAAAAATCAAGTAGGCCAAGTTCGATTAGATATTTGACACTTGATAAATTTAAGTAGGTCACAGTTCATCAAAGACTGAACAATTGAAAGTTTAACAAGGAGTTGACAAAGATGAAATCCAAGTAGATCACAATTAATCAGAAACTTAACGGTTGGAAATCCAATAAAGAATTGATAAAAATGAAGTCCAAGTGGGTCACGATTGATCAAACATTTGACAATTGAAAGTCTATCAAGGAGTGGCAAAGGTGAAGTCCAAGTGGATTATGGAGGATTAGACACTTAGCATGGATGAAGTTCAAGTAAGTCATGATTAATTAGACATTTAGTAGTTAGAAGTACAATAGAGAGTCGACAAAAATAAAGTTTAAGTTGATCATGGAGGATCGGACAATTAGCAACGGTGGAAGTCTTAAATAGAAAAAAATGTTGGATCAGGTAGCAGACGAACTTGGGGTGACTGACCTGACCCCACAGAAGTTTCCCACCGGTCACCAGGGTAAATCGGGAAGCGCTCGCGGTGGGCAGTCTAAAAGCTCAGCGTCCCAAGGTTCACGCCTCATTTGAAGAAAAATTCCTGCAAAATACACCGTAGCTGGGGATCAAACCGCGGATGCCTGGGATGACGACTAGTTACCCTACCGCTGCACCAAAACCTCGGGGGCAGTGGAAGCCTTAATAGACCATGAACAATCGGATGTTAGGCATAAGAAGTGAAGTCTTAATAGGTCATGGAAGATCGAATATTAGATACAATGAGGAAAGTCCAAATATGTAAAGAATGACTAGATGTTAGAAGTAGTGATATCTTGGTAGATTAAGATTGATCGAATGTTAGGCAATGATGTTAGAAGTGAGTCATGGTTAACCAAACATTTAGTAGTTGGAAGTCCAATAGAGAGTTGACAAAAATAAAGTTCAAGTGGGTCATCGAGGATCGGACAATTAGCAATGATAGAAGTCCTAACAAGTCATGAAAAATCGGATGTTAGGCATGAAAAGTGAAGTCTTAATAGATTATGGAAGATCGAATGCTAGATACAATGAGGAAAGTCCAAATATGTAAAGGACTAAATGTTAGAAGTAGTATCTTGGCAGATCAAGATTGATCGAATGTTAGGCAAGGATGTTAGAAGTGGGTCATAGTTGACCAGACATTTGGTAGTTGGAAGTCCAATAGGTAGTTGACAAAAATAAAGTCCAAGTGGGTCATGGAGGAACGAACAATTAGCAACGATGGAAGTCCTAATAGGTCATGTAAAATTGGATGTTAAACATGAGAAGTGAAGTCTTAATAGACCATGGAAGATCGGATGTTAAATACAATGGGGGAAGTCTAAATATGTAAAGGACTAGATGTTAGAAGTAGTGATATCTTGGTAGATCGAGATTGACCGAATGTTATCTCGATCGAATGTCAGGCAATGGTGAAGTCTTGATAAACCAAGGTTGACCAAATATTAGGCAACGGTGAAGTCCCAACATATTAATATTGACCTGATGTTAGGCAAAGAAAGTCTTGATATGTCACGCCCCGAGACCCCAGGAGCCGCTGATCCAATAGAAAATCGGACAGCACCTCACCTGTCCGGCGGACAATTCACACATACACAGACCACATAAAACACAACCACGCAGTTAAAATGGCCTCAGGCCTCAAAACAAGACAGAATATAATATAAAAAAAAACCGGGTAAACCATACCTGACTGCGGACCGGTCCGACTTACGACAAAACACAAAGCATAAAGGTCTCACAAACGTACAACTATACTGCCGTATAGTATGACTAAATCCAACAAGAGCAACAACGGAAGGAAATAATAGAAAATACTAGCGATACACTAGACGATAAATCCCGAAGACATCTCGACAAGTACGCGACCTGGGACAGGCTGTCGGGCACGCTCCAGTTAATCATCCTGAAATAAAAACAAGGAGCTAGCGGTATGAGTAATAAAACTCAGCGAATATCTCATCATATATATATACAAGATATTCTAAGATAGCAACAGAGTAATAGTCTACCGAAATAACACGTGCATAGGCAGGAATAAGAACAACTGCAAGAGCATAATAATAACTACCATACCAAAGTAGCAGAGTCGCCAAGACCAGACATAAGGGTCTCCTGTAAGCGCATGTCAAACATATACAGCATCAAATAAATATAAGCACAAGTAAGGGCAAAATAAACAAAGTGCAATGACATGGTCTGGTCACCCCTGCCGTCGGTCAGATATCGTCACCTATGTACGGGAGGAAGCTGAGCGGAGGCCACCCTCCGACGTAGGGCTGTGACTGCCGTCCATACTCTGCCATCACTACTCCTGAGCGATCGAGTAGACAGGATGCTGCCGGTGTAACACCCCTACTCCATGGCCTATCCTAGCGAGGTAATCCATCAGCCTAAGGCCATCTGTGGAGGACATCTCTGTCTGAGTGTTACCCCTACCCCATGTATATAATGGGGGAGAGATATCTCCCTCTCATCTCCTGGTATCTGGACAACGCAAGGAGGGACATCTGCCTGCTACCACGCTCTGATTCACTAACCCATGAGTGCATGAGCGGTGCAGCACAGAGCACACTACCCAATACTCCGTCAACCACTAACCTATGAGTGGCCGTATGGGTAGGTCAGTATGACTGTCGACCTAGCTCACCCAAAAAGGGGCCCCTGCTCGACAGTGATGCACAGTGCAGTACGATGCATAACAACGGTCAAATAGCATCTACTATCTAGTCCACCTATATCAACACGATATGCAAGGATCGTGGAACATGCACCATATCCTAAATCCTACAGGTATAAGTATCACCTATCAGTTGTGGCACAACCCGCATCGACAAAACAAATATAATAGTCATGCCACCATTCTATTACTCTATTGCTACACAAGCCTATCAAATATATATATATCTGTGACAATTCTAAAAGAAGAGTCAGAGATACCCGCCTCCAATGTAGGTGCTCGTGTGCGAAGAAAAACCCCGTCAGAAATAATATCCGCAACGAATCAGTGTCCTGCATCAAACAAATTCAACTTAGCTAATTTACAATACACAATCAGCTAAGTTATCCCCTTCTATTTATAATTACCAAATAGCCTAACTCAACTAGATGAACCAAATTGAAATCTAATATTCTGAGAGCTAGAAATCAAAACCAACATCAACCCGCAGATGCCTAGCCAAAGCCCTAACACAACATCTGAACCATTACCACCTCCGATCAGGCACAACTGATCACAAATAATCCAACTCACACAGAGACTTGGACACCACCAACTCTATACAGAGCAACCCTCACTGATCAACAGAGCAATCGAAGCCAACCTGACCACCCAGAATCTGATCACGACCAAGATTGGATACCAGCATCCTGAACCGAAACCTCTCAACCAAATCATTGGAACACCTACACATAAGTGAATCAAGAACAACATCAACCCAAATCAGATTCCTACACAAGACCAGAACCCATCCAATACCATCCGAGAATAATTCTGATCCCTACAAAACCGACAACAAAATTTACCTCTAAATCCCCCAATCAGATCGTAAGAGAACAACATGATCAGAAGAAATCGAAATCCAAAAGTCCCTGCTCAACCTAGATCAACAAATTCGGAATTCACCACCAAAAACTAGGGTTTACCTTATATCCGCGCAACCCTCTGCTCAGCTGGCTCGAAAGGAGGCTTCGCCCAATTCGTCGTGCCCTAGATCCCAAGAACCGGCCTCAGACCAAAATCCCAAATCGTGATCTGTTATAAGATTGGAACTCTACAATCGGATCTAGGGTTTAGATCATACGACTCACCTTCCCGTATCTTTGGCGATAGCGTGCTCGGAAGCAAAAGCTTCGCTCGACCAGGATCTCACCGCCGGCCGACGGAACTCAGTGTGGAGGGAGGGAGAAGAGGTTGCGGTTTCTCCCTTGTCCCGTTCGCGTAGAGAGAAGAGACCACCTTCACACGACCGAGGAGGAAGAGAAGAAAACCGAGTGTCAAGGAGGCAAGAGGCGAGGCGCGGAAATCCGTCGATCGCGTGGAAGAAAAAGGAAACGACCGATCGCGTGGAAGAAGAAGGAAACAGCCGATCGCGTGGAAGAAGGAAACACACAGCTTGGGGCTTTAATTGCGTGGAATAAAAAGGAATAGGAAATTAATTGGGTTTTTGACAAATTTTCAAATAAGCCCCTCTTCTTCCAAACTCGCCATTTACACCCTCCTCCATAGCAATTTTTGCATCTAACCCCTTTTTAAACTCAGGTATTTTACACTCACACTTCTATTAATGGTTTAGTTTACAGCCTCAAAAATAAACAGTATTACAATCAATCTCAGTATGATGAAGTCAGAAGCGAATGGAGTGAATTTGTCTACTTTTATGTGGGTGCCTAAGTGTAGGTTGTGAAAAAATTTTAATTGTATTTAGAGATTTATGAATACAACAGATTTTGGGTGAAGTTGGTTAATGTCTTTTATTAATACACTTTTGAGTTGTAAGAAATAGATATTTCTGATATATATATATATATATATATTTGTTTAATTTTGATGGTGAAAAATATTGTGTTGTAATAATTCAAATAGTAAAAACAAATATTTACTTCGTCATTTATTTAATTTGTGAAGTCATTTGTATAAATTACTTCGCTAAATTTAAATATTTGTTATAGCAACATATACTCTAATACGTCTACATTATGCTGAAGTAATACAATAAAAAATACTTCGACCAATTCAAATTTTGTAGAAGTAAAATTAAATATTTACTACATGAGAATAAAAAATTTGTGAAGTCGTATAAATATTTTACTTTGTCAACTTATGAAGTTATATATAATCAAATACTTCAGCGAGATCGATGAAGTAATAAAGTCATTTTACTTCGAAAGCGGTTCAACTTTGAACCGATTTTGAACCGGTGAAAGACTTCAGTATTTCATGGTGAAGTAAAAACCCCATAGCAATGACTTAATATCCCAATTAGTAGTGTTTTATGGAAACAATCATTTCTCAAATAAACATTATGTAGCTCAATACTAATACCAAGTCACAGCTCTCAGAACACAAGTCATATCTTAGAAGGGTATCCTCGCATATCTTTCATGACAGAAACACAACTAATATCGCACATCAAGTTTGAATTATATTTATAAGAGCAATAATAACTATTACTACATATTGAAGAAACTCAAGCTTCCTGGCCGACCTCTTCTTCTTCCTCTTCCTCTCCTTCATAATCTTCCACATCAGCTGTTGCATCCTGGTATTGTTGGTACTCGGCCACCAAATCATTCATGTTGCTCTCAGCCTCAGTGAACTCCATCTCATCCATACCCTCGCCCGTATACCAGTGTAAGAAAGCCTTCCTCCTGAACATGGCTGTGAACTGCTCACTGACCCTGCAGAACATCTCCTGGATCGACGTTGAGTTGCCGATGAATGTTGAAGCCATCTTCAGCCCCTTGGGTGGAATGTCACACACGCTTGATTTTACATTATTTGGAATCCACTCGACAAAGTAGGAAGAGTTCTTATTCTGTACGTTGATCATCTGTTCATCAACCTCCTTTGTGCTCATCTTACCACGGAACATGGCTGAGGCAGTTAGGTATCGACCATGTCGAGGATCAGCAGCACACATCATGTTCTTGGCATCCCACATCTGTTGAGTCAACCGGGAACAGTGAGAGCACTGTATTGCTGGGATCCCCTCGATGTCAAGGGTGCAAACCCTACCATGAAGAAGTGGAGGCGAGGGAAAGGAATCAAATTTACAGCAAGCTTGCGAAGATCAGAGTTAAGCTGACCAGGGAAACGGAGGCAGCATGTGACACCACTCATTGTAGCAGAGATCAGATGGTTCAGATCACCGACTGGAGCATAAAAGAAACGATGAACAAACAGAACAAGATAATAACTATTTATTATTTGTGAGATTGACATCTGCAATAATGACTGTCTGGAACATTGCGAAAATTACATATCCCATAATTCCAATTACCATTTATTAAATGTACACATAATGACCGTGAAATGGAGCTATATTTACGCCATGTCCAAAGAAAAGAAGAACAAATGAGGTAACCAATTAAAAACAATGGCTAATGGGATTAGCACTAATTTAGGACACTGTCAGCAACAAGAGACGATTTACCAAGAGAAACTACTATTGTAGCAAGTAGGGATCAAAGGACATGCAGCTAATAGTATGACTAACACTAGTAGCTCTTGAAGTTGAAATGGAATCAGAGTATGTTACAACGATTGAAGATTGTAGTAAAGCTATGCACTTTTAATTAGACAATCAAAGTATTTAAACATGTTGTTTTCACTTACATGTAGGAGTTGCAAGCTTCAGTGTGCGGAAGCAAATGTCATAGAGTGCTTCATTGTCAAGAACCATACATTCATCAGCATTCTCCACAAGCTGATGTACCGAAAGAGTAGCATTATATGGCTCCACGACTGTATCAGAAACTTTAGGCGATGGATAAACAGAGAAAGTAAGCATCATACGATCAGGGTACTCCTCTCTGATTTTGGATATAAGGAGGGTGCCCATGCCAGAACCAGTTCCACCTCCCAAGGAATGGCAGACCTGAAATCCTGCAGATTAAAAACCAAGATTTACTAACAGATAGATCAACCTCGAGGGAGTAAACAGGGTATAATTTCACGGATTCGTGCCCAATTGAAGAGTTCAGACTACAGATCTGATCTGGTCTCTTCCTTCGCACACATGGTAGATCTTCAAATGTGAGAGCAAATATATAATGCAACTATAACACGCAGATATACTACAATAGGCTACACACACAGAACAGAGGAAAGAAAGAGACATGTCAGTGATGTTAATTTTACTGCCGATTAAAGAAATGAATTGCAAGAGCCGTTTGCAAAACCACCTTTGTTTACAGATGTTGCACCATTAAGAGACACCTAACGTAGAAGAGACATAAATCCCCAAAAAAGAGAAGCCAACATTACAAAATCAAAAAAATGCAATATTGCCCAGATTTATTGATTTATTCGCGAAAAAAAAACATTTTTCTTAGAGACTAAAAATACCTACGAGCAAAATCCACCAATTATACCCAAAAACCATACCTTGCAAGCAATCGCAGTTCTCGGCCTCCTTCCTCACCACATCAAGCACCGAATCAATAAGTTCTGCTCCCTCGGTGTAGTGCCCCTTCGCCCAGTTGTTCCCAGCACCGGACTGACCGAAGACGAAGTTATCCGGCCTAAAGATCTGGCCAAATGAGCCAGATCTGACGGAATCCATAGTGCCGGGCTCCAGATCCATGAGAACAGCTCGTGGAACGTAGCGACCCCCACTAGACTCATTGTAATACACATTGATCCGCTCAAGCTGGAGGTCAGAGTCGCCGCCGTACCTGCCGGTGCCGTCAATGCCGTGCTCGTCACAGATCACTTCCCAGAACTTAGCGCCGATCTGGTTCCCGCATTGCCCGCCCTGTACGTGCAAGATCTCTCTCATCTTCGTCTTCTTCGGAGACCTAAACTCGAACGAGGCGTTTCGGTTTCGTAGACAACGACGGAGGAAAAATGCGCAAGAAGCGGAGGAGACACGAGGGTGTAAAATTTTGAATCACGGGAGACTGCTCGATTCTCGTCACTGACTGTTCAGTTACCCAAGCCGTACATTATTATTATTATTATTATTATTATTAATAAGTTAGGTGTTCAAAGTACCCGATTAATTTTTAAAAGATAAGCATGCAAAATCGAAATTTGTGGAGTAGATAGAAAATACAATAGGTCAAACTAAGTTTATTAAGTTTATTCATATTGTTTTATCGTTAAATTGTCTAAAACTCCCCAATAGCCTTTGATCTTTGCATGCACTCCTCATACAAGTTTTTTTTTGTATTTACTCCCTAATGGATTGAGTATAAAAGAGTGAAAACTGAGTATACATCAGTGAAAATTGAGTATAAAAGAGTGAAACTTGAGTATAAAAGAGTGAAAATTGAGTACATGAGTTATTGATGTGATGGATGCAACCTAACGTACTCAATTTTCTAACTTTTATACTCAACTTTTTTCAAATAATACTCACCAAACTGTCTTGTCAATCCCATCAGGGACTGCATGCAAAGAAAAGTTTGTGTGGGGATTACATGCAAAGTTGACTTAGTATGTGGGGAGTTTATAAAAATTTACCTTCTATCAAATTTATTTAGTTATTAGTGTTCCAATTTATTTATTATATATATATATATATTTATTATTGAACAATGTTAATAAATTTTATCATTAACATTAAGTTTGTTCAAAAAAATATTTAATTCATTATTTATTAATTAACGTGTATATATATATATGTGTGTGAATTTGATAGGTCACATCTCCCCACTTAGTGAACATCTAAAGGTTTTTTTTTTATTTTAAAAATTTTTATTGTCCCCTCTTAGTGAACATCTAAAGGTTTTTTTAATTTAAAAATTTTTTATTGTACTTAATACCTCAATGAATTAAAATTTTAAATATATATTTTCTTTTTTATTACTATGAAAATTTAAGAATGTCCATGTTTTTAAATGGTTTTAAGTTCTCCGTATACAACCTATTATATGCACTATAAGAAAAAAAAACTAAAAGATAATATTTTTTATGTTATCTATGTAACCGAAAAAATATTGTTAAAAGTAAAATCCACTCAAATATAATATTTAAAAAGAAAGAAAAGATATTTTGGGTTCCAAACTTAATTTGTTTTTGACATTTTGATACCAAATTTAAAAAAAAACTTTTTATCCTAAAGATACCACTTTATTTTTATTTTAATCTAAGATTTACTTTCCCAATTGAACTATAATATTCAAGCTAAAAACAAATTAAAAATCGAAACCCCTAGGATTCACCTTTCCAATTGGGTTATAGTGTTCAATCATAATTATTTTTTAAAAAAACTTCCTTTTTATGTAGCGGCCCCGCCTCTATGGTCTCCACAGGCAACCCTCTAGGCCGACGACCCTAGAGGCGGGGCCACTACATAAAAAGAGCTACATAAAAAGGCGTCTTTTTATTATAACGACACGACTCCTTAGGCTCACTTGGTTCCAGGATTCAGAAACTTTAGTACTTAGCCTAGAGGTCTAGAGTTCGAATCCTTGGAAAGGCAAAAACTCACTGTCAGGAGTGGAAAGACAGTAGGACACGGCTTAGAGAGCCCCCTGATGGGGCTAGAAAGGTCGTGTATTTATAATAAAAAAAATTTATGAATCTTGATACCAAGTGAGCTAGACACTTCTTATTATATGATATAAAAATTATTACTTTTAAAATTTAAGATTAAAAAAAGATAAACATATAACTTTAAAACTATTTTTTTTCAAAAATTTAGTACCAGAATCATTAATTTAATATCATTTAATATCAAGTTTAGAATTTGAAAAGTGCATGCCCCATTTAAAAAATATTGTCATTTTTTACAAAGACAATACTTTTTCAATGCTTAAAAAGTATTATCATTTTTTATAAAAATAATATTTTTACAACATTTAAAAAACATTGACTTTTTTAGCAAAGATGATTTTTTTTAATGGATTAAAAATTATTGTCTATTTTAAAATATAACTTTTTAATAAAAGATAAATCTATTTACAAAACAGTTGTCTATTACATTTACACCACAAATTACTTAATTAAATCTTTATAAATAATACCAATTAAAATATCATGAAAATATAGTATAACTGATCAAATCATAAATGTATCATACAATTCAAACATATAATATGTACACATAAATGTTAAGTCTATACAAAAGTAAAAATCCTTCTTGGATTAAATTTTCTGATAATATTGCATCTTCTCGAAAAATATGAGTACCCTTCTCGACAAAAAACACTCCACTTCCTTTCTTTTCATATTCATCTGCGAGAAAGAAATTATTACATTATAATTAAGATGAAGCAATTGACATAATCAATATATTAAATCCAATGAACAGATTGAACGAAGACAATAAGCTAATAATAGATGTGGCATCTATATATTAAACTCAACACAATAAACAAGCTCATATAATATACACTTTGTAATTAAAAATTAAACTCAATGAACAGATTCTACACTTTCTAATTACAAATTTCTAGTGATATGGTCTTTGTGTAGAGTTTAAAAGGGAGACAGATTCATCCCTAAATAGCCGAGACCAACAGAGATTATCGATAATAATAATATGACATTCAAGTTGACACAAAATCAACTTATCTATATTTAACAAGTTCTAATGATACATACCTTATTTTGCAACCAATTCCCTCTACCTACTTTGCAATTATCAACAGTTGCCTAAGTCATTCCTCAGGTTTAATCTACTTTGCAATTATCAAGTTCCTCAGGTTTAATCTAAGTTTAACGAAGCAAAATCAAAGATATTGGTCACCAATAATGGAAAAAGAAATGCAAATAAATTGTGTTTGGCACACAGATATCTTTCGTTAGGAGGTCGAAATTGGTGCTTACTAATTTTGTTTTTAACACCTGTTCCCATATCCTGCAAGTGTATATCAGATTCCAAAGTGAGTATTCAAAGCAATTGACAAGAGGAGAAGAATCATGACGACTTGGAATAGACTTTGATAAGTTCAACTAGCTGGAAACTTTTGGATCCAAGATCAAATTGGTGCGGAAAAAATCGATCAAATGCTGCTACTTTCAACGCGCACTCTGGTCTGATGCAAACCCCAACAAAACATGGTCACATACCTGGAAGGAGTCAGCTAGAACCCACGGTTTTCCAGCTGGCATTGAGGTTTGTACTAGGAAATGACACTGATATCAGATTGTGGCTTGATCTTTTGCATGAAGGTATTATACTTTAAGTACAAACAAAGCATTCTCTTTTCTCATTGTGAATCTGAACATCTGAAATCGGCTGACTTAAAGAATCTGGGAGACTCATTGTGAATCTGAACATCTGCAATCGGCTGACTTAAAGAGTCTGAGACTCCCTCCGATCTTCGGGTGCAATTCAACTAGAACTGTAGGGAGCTAGATTGATCCTGACCAAAGGTCATATGCAACACCGTACACAGGATACAATCGAATGGAGGTCGAGCCATCTTTTGACACACCTGCAAATACAATAAAATTGCTACCACAAAGTTAAGATCACAACTTGGCTAATCTTGCACCAAAAGGTCAACACAAAGGGTAAGTTGTTAGCTAAATGACTGAATGTTAAGAACATCTTATGTGGTCTATGTAATGATGTACCTGAAAGTTGTGAGCATCCCTATGAAATTGAAGACCAATCAATTGATCAAACTTAAGCTAAACCATCGGACATTATACTATTAAAATTTACAATTTCAAGTGGACAAATTACAGGCCTCACAGATCAAGCTTATAAAGTTTGTATCTCCATGAGGTAGTCAGCACCCATTTGTAAGGACATGCAAGAGTTTGGTCATCGGCAAATTATTTTATGGAGTTGCTCCAAGCTCACCACTCGTCGTATCAAACTACGTTGGTGCATCTTCCACTGGTCTAGATCCCAGTGGGGGGCATCTTTGCAAGGCAGACCAGAGGCGATATCCATGAAGCATGTGTTTACCATCTCTTCATCAACTGAAGCCAAGTAGAAATGAAATGTGTTATCAGGGATTGCAATAACAGTATCAGAAGTTGCTTCAGATGGGGGTTTTGCTTTGACGTCCAGCGTGCTGATTGTTGAAATAGCATGATCGGAAAGGCACTTTGCTGTTACCCTTTTCACAATGTCCTCTGCCATCTTCACCTGAAATGTAGGAAGTGTAGGAATGTCATTTCATTGTTAGATATTTCGGCAAACATTGCCAATCAGGTCAATCATTCAATAAATAGTATGAATGCAAAATAGCAATTAGTATTGATAGCAAAACAACAGAATGAAAGTGAGGTGACAGAACACAACTACAATCAGCAGTAACATATCGAATGAGGAAGCAAACTGCCACATCCACTGGTTGGACTGAACATTATGTGAAGATATACATGATAAATCTGTACCAGGATATAAGCTAGAGGATAAGCTACAAAACTTACGGAAAAAATATCAAGAAAAAAATAACTATAAAATACATGTATTTAAGTAGAAACATATATTGACAACTGAGTACTAACAAAACTTGCTCTACAATGCATCATTATCATTCATTTCATAGAAAAGTAGCAAAGATAGTAGAGCAACCTGAATCGAACTTATAAGATCCTCATAGGCCTCCAGCACCACTTTAACAAATGTAGAATCATACCTCATTGATCATAAAAGACGATGTTCGTGTAACCAATGGCAGCCATAATGTACACTTACTATATTTTTTCAGCTTGATGGTAACAAACATACAGTCATGGGTCATGCGATGATAATTTATGTGACTAATGGCAGCCACAGCTTTCTTTCTTTTTCAGTTGCATAATAAATTTAATTGGCTCATATGATTATTTTTTTAAACCGTCAATATTCACAAACACAGTCATGGGAGCGTTTGGTTTTCCGCATTTTTCTTTTTATTTTTTAGAAAATCACACTTTCTCATTTTTTAAAAAATGACTTTTAAATATTTTCTAATTTTTCATAAAATAATATCTCTTTTTCTAGAAAATGTAAATCAAACATCGTTTTTTAAAAAATCGTAATTTCTCGTAAAATGAAAATGTAAAACGCTAAAACCAAGAGCTGCCTCAATCTTTCTATTTGGTAAAAAGTTATGCATAAAACACTGAAAAGAACTATTTCTAAAATTTAAAAAAGTAACAATAAAACCAAACCTAACCGCTTTAGACTTAAACTAGTACCCAAATATACCTGGTCCATTAAATCTGCTCCAACTCATGGGCTTCAGATTGTTGCCTGAGAGTGATGGAGACTTCCCTCGCACCATATACAAAAAATTGGCATAGTTGGAGGTTATATGTGATGGGGACTTCCCTCGCAAAAGAAAAGAGGTTTCTTTTGTTTTATCTATGTGAAAGGAGAGGGAAAAAGGGAAAATGAGATAAAGTTACAAAACCAGACCTTTGATTTTGTCATAAGAAATGTGTAGGTTAATGAAATAAAGAACGAAAAAGGTGTATAAACTAAGGCAAATCAGCACAGAAAAAGCAGTTTTGAAGAGCAAGTAGATGAATCACACTTTTCTAGAAAACAGCAAGTTTAAATTTTCAGAGTAACCTTCAAGCCCTTGACAGCTAAAAGATGTGAAGGCGAGAGGGGAAAGAAGAGGAGCATTTACCTCACCGTTGCCTTTGACGTAATCACTCCAGGCGCACTGGTATCTTGATTTGGACAAGCCGATCGATCAACTAATTGTTCGTGCAAGCTCGAATTCACTGCCAATTAAAGAAAAATGAGGGGGGAAATAAATCGTAGAAGATACCGTTCGGGACTTTGGCGACGACAGCCTATAAGAACCCTAACAAAGATACGGAAGACCGTAGCGGGATCTGCACTGGCTACTGGGTACGGAGAAAGAGGTGGAGGAGGCATCTTGTCCGGCGGCACATTTGAACTGGACTGCCCATAAGGAGAGGAAGAGACAAACAACAAGGGGAGAAGAGAAAGAGGAAAGGACCCCCCCCCCCCCCCCCCCCCCCCTCTGTCTCACTTGTTGGCGTGGGAGGGGTCGGATACCGATGGTAAGCTTTTTGTCTGCTAGGGTTTCGACTGAGACGCAACGACCGAAGGGATTAGCCGCCCGGGAGGTTAGCGGTTAGGTTTTTCGTGGAGTTTTCGCGAATGGAAGCTTTTGGTGGAGGTTAGTTCGCGGACATAACAACTTAAAATAAAAAAATAAAATAAAAGAAGCAAGAGAACACATAAATAAATTTGAATATAAAATTAAAAATTATATTATATAGATTCTTGAACGTGGATTAGTAATTTTGTTTAGGATGAATTGAACTTTATGATTCAGAAATTATAATTTATTTGGATTAATTTTTTTAATACAAATAAAATAATATATAATGTATATATTTTCTATTCAATTTAATTTCAAAGGATTTATCATTACCAATATCTTCAACAATTTTGTTATAGAACTCCTTCCCTTTGTTGTAGATATTAAAATAACGCTCATAAATAATATTTTTTGAAATTTATTATTTTAAAAAATATATATAAATAGATAATATTTATTTGAAAAACAATCTGTCTTTTTAATAAGAAATAAAAAAACATAAATAATATTTTTTATTAAAATTGTGAATAAAAAATAATACTTTTTACAAAAATATTATCTTTTAATAATAATTTTTTATTTTTTTAACGATGAGAGCTCTAAAAGCATTGCAACACAATTATAAAAATATATTACGGTAGAATAGTTGTGTTCGAGAAATGAGATTTTCCTAATAAATCTCAAAAGGACAGATGTTGTTCTACTACGACTATCTATCATTTATTTATAATTTTTATTGTTGGAGTTTAATTCACATACTATGCACGTTTGGCAGCGCCACTACCAAGATTATCATTTATTAGAGGGAAGTTTGAGTAGTGTAATTTCTTCCCCAAATTGTATATTAGATGAAATTTTTATATTTATTGTTGAAGAATCATATGATACTTTTTTTAATTAATATTAAATGTTTAATTTATATCGATTAATTTAAAAAATGACCGATCGAAGAAAAATTTTCATCCATTATCAAAATAAATCAGTAAATACTCACCATAAAAACCTAACACTTTTTGATTGTTTATCCATTAAAAAAATTATTCATTAAATTATCAAAATTGAAACTCAATACTTTAATATATGAAAATTAAAAAAACGCTCTACGGTTGTTGTGTGTAATTATAGAATAATAATGATGTATGCGAAAATTGCAATTATATATATAACTTTGATATGTTTGTAAAATATAAAATAATGACCCCATAACTTTGGTATATACGCAAAGAGAAATTATAACATAACTTTGATATGTGTGCCATTATAAAAAAATAATAATAATGCTACAACTTCGGCAATTTACCAAAGGGCGTACCTAAGTATTGGTATTTATCAAAAGGCGTACCATGGTTTCAATGTTACCAAAGGGTGCACATATTTTAGTAAACTTCCTCTTATACCCCTACCGATAAGTACTGCATGCAATTCTCTTTCCCTTTCTCTTTCTCATTGTCAGTAACGAATTTCGAGACGGACCATAAAAAGATGTTCCTTTATATTTTGATAATAATATTATGGAACCTTTCTCAAAACAAAAAAAATATTGAAATTAATTAAAATATTTTTATTAAATTAAAACAAAAAGAACATTTTAGCCGCCCACGTTGGGCCTGAAATTTCAGGCCCAACGTGCCCAATATTAAGGGACTTTTCTCGATTCTTTGTTATTACATTTTAACATCTCGGAGAAGTCTAAATAAACAATGGATAGCAAATTTGAACTCCTTGTAACCTCAGAAATGCACAGGAACTGAAATTTTTACAATCGGAGCTCTCTAGGTCAATCAGTGACCTTTTATGGTCATTGGGCTGAAATGGAAACATTTCAGCCCCACGTTGGGCCTGAAATGATTCCATTTCAGGCCCAATGCGGGCCTGAAATGGAATCATTTCAGGCCCCAATGACCCTAAAAGGTCACTGATTGACCTAGAGAGCTCCGATTGTAAAAATTTCAGTTTCTGTGGATTTCTGAGGTTACAAGGAGTTCAAATTTGCTATCCATTGTTTATTTGGACTTCTCCGAGGTGTTAAAATGTAATAATGATGAACCGCGAAGAAATCACACATTAGGCCTTTTAGGGTCATTGGGCCTGAAATGCTTGGACACCTATTGCATTGGTGATATCTAATATATAGATGTTTAGACACCTAAAACATCATCTCCTACCTCTGACCTCTCTATTCATATAGAATTTTCAGAAATTCAGATATGGGAGGTCCATCAGTGGGTTTTGGTCAAAACTCACTGATATTTCTAAACTACTCCTATTTGATTGGTGATATCTAATATATAGATGGTTGGACACCTAAAACATCATCTCCTACCTCTAACCTATCTATTCATATGGAGTTTTCAGAAATCCAGATATGGGAGGTCCATCAGTGGGTTTTGAGCAAAACCCACTGATGGAACTAAACTAAATCTATAGCTTTGAAAAAAATAAAAATTTGAGGTTATGGACACCTAAAATACTTTCTCCAATCTCATCCCTAACTTTTTAGCTGGGGGTTTCAGAAATCCAGATATGAGAGGTCCATCAGTGGGTTTTGAGCAAAACCCACTGATGGAACTAAACTAGACCTATAGCTTTGGAAAAAATAAAAATTTTAGGTTATGAACACCTAAAATACTTTCTCCAACCTCATCCCTAACTTTTTAGCTGGGGGTTTCAGAAATCCAGATATGGGAGGTCCATCAGTGGGTTTTGAGAAAAACCCACTGATGGAACTAAACTAGACCTATAGCTTTGGAAAAAATAAAAATTTGAGGTTATGGACACCTAAAATACTTTCTCCAACCTCAACAATAACTTTTTAGCTGGGGGTTTCAGAAATCCAGATATGGGAGGTCCATCAGTGGGTTTTGAGCAAAACCCACTGATGGAACTAAACTAGACCTATAGCTTTGGAAAAAAATAAAAATTTGAGGTTATGGACACCTAAAATACTTTCTCCAACCTCATCCCTAACTTTTTAGCTGGGGGTTTCAGAAATCCAGATATGGGAGGTCCATCAGTGGGTTTTGAGCAAAACTCACTGATGGAACTAAACTAAACCTATAGCTTTGGAAAAAATAAAAATTTTAGGTTATGGACACCTAAAATACTTTCTACAACCTCATCCCTAACTTTTTAGCTGGGGGTTTCAGAAATCCAGATATGGGAGGTCCATCAGTGGGTTTTGAGCAAAACTCACTGATGGAACTAAACTAGACCTATAACTTTAGAAAAAATAAAATTTTGAGGTTATGGACACCTAAAATACTTTCTCCAACCTCAACAATAACTTTTTAGCTGAGGGTTTCAGAAATCCAGATATGGGAGGTCCATCAGTAGGTTTTGAGCAAAACCCACTGATGAAACTAAACTAGACCTATAGCTTAAGAAAAAATAAAAATTTTAGGTTATGGACACCTAAAATACTTTCTCCAACCTCAACAATAACTTTTCCCTAACTTTTTAGCTGGGGGTTTCAGAAATCCAGATATGCGAGGTCCATCAGTGGGTTTTAAGCAAAACCCACTGATGGAACTAAACTAGACCTATAGCTTTGAAAAAAATAAAAATTTGAGGTTATGGACACCTAAAATACTTTCTCCAACCTCAACAATAACTTTTTAGCTGGGGGTTTCAGAAATCCAGATATGGGAGGTCCATCAGTGGGTTTTGAGCAAAACCCACTGATGGAACTAAATTAGACCTATAGCTTTGAAAAAAATAAAAATTTGAGGTTATGGACACCTAAAATACTTTCTCCAACCTCTTTGTTATTACATTTTAACACCTCGGAGAAGTCCAAATAAACAATGAATAGCAATTTTGAACTCCTTGTAACCTCAGAAATCCACAGGAACTGAAATTTTTACAATCGGAGCTCTCTAGGTCAATCAGTGGCCTTTTAGGGTCATTGGGGCTGAAATGGAAACATTTCAGCCCCACGTTGGGCCTGAAATGATTCCATTTCAGGCCCAACTTGGGCCTGAAATGTTTCCATTTCAGCCCCAATGACCCTAAAAGGCCACTGATTGACCTAGAGAGCTCCGATTGTAAAAATTTCAGTTCCTGTGGATTTCTGAGGTTACAAGGAGTTCAAATTTGCTATCCATTGTTTATTTGGACTTCTCCGAGGTGTTAAAATGTAATAACAAAGAATCGAAAAAAGACCTTTAATATTGGGCCTGAAATGGAATCTGAAATGGAATCTGAAATGGTTCCATTTCAGGCCAATGACCCTAAAAGGCCTAATGTGTCAAAATCCACTGATTGACCTACAGAGCTCCGATTGTAAAAATTTTAGTTCCTGTGGATTTCTGAGGTTACAAGGAGTTCAAATTTGCAATCCATTATTTATTTGGACTTCTCCGAGATGTTAAAATGTAATAATGATGAACCGAGAAAAAAATCACACATTAGGCCTTTTAGGGTCATTGGGCCTGAAATGGTTGGACACCTATTGCATTAGTGATATCTAATATATAGATGTTTGGACACCTAAAACATCATCTCCTACCTCTGACCTCTCTATTCATATGGAATTTTCAGAAATCCAGATATGGGAGGTCCATCAGTGTGTTTTGGTCAAAACTCACTGATATTTCTAAACTACTCCTATTTGATTGGTGATATCTAATATATAGATGTTTGGATACCTAAAACATCATCTCCTACATCTACCCTCTCTATTCATATGGAGTTTTCAGAAATCCAGATATGGGAGGTCCATCAGTCGGTTTTGAAAGCTATAGGTCTAGTTTAGTTCCATCAGTGAGTTTTGCTCAAAACCCACTGATGGACCTCCCATATCTGGATTTCTGAAACCCCCAGCTAAAAAGTTAGGGATGAGGTTGGAGAAAGTATTTTAGTTGTCCATAACCTAAAATTTTTATTTTTTCCAAAGCTATAGGTCTAGTTTAGTTCCATCAGTGGGTTTTGCTCAAAACCCACTGATGGACCTCCCATATCTGGATTTCTGAAACCCCCAGCTAAGAAGTTAGGGATGAGGTTGGAGAAAGTATTTTAGGTGTCCATAACCTAAAATTTTTTATTTTTTTCCAAAGCTATAGGTCTAGTTTAGTTCCATCAGTGGGTTTTGCTCAAACCCACTGATGGACCTCCCATATCTGGATTTCTGAAACCCCAGCTAAAAAGTTAGGGATGAGGGTTGGAGAAAGTATTTTAGGTGTCCATAACCTAAAATTTTTATTTTTTCCAAAGCTATAGGTCTAGTTTAGTTCCATCAGTGGGTTTTGCTCAAAACCCACTGATGGACCTCCCATATCTGGATTTCTGAAACCCCCAGCTAAAAAGTTAGGGATGAGGTTGGAGAAAGTATTTTAGTTGTCCATAACCTAAAATTTTTATTTTTTCCAAAGCTATAGGTCTAGTTTAGTTCCATCAGTGGGTTTTGCTCAAAACCCACTGATGGACCTCCCATATCTGGATTTCTGAAACCCCCAGCTAA
>JAGFNQ010004377.1:171070-190089 GCA_024364735.1 Boesenbergia rotunda | reverse complement strand
TCAAGCTTTCATTGAGCCTGAAATGAATTATTTCAGATTCTCTTTGGGTCCGAAATCAAATATTTCGAGTGAAATTAAATCTAATCAATTTTTAATATTTTTTTTAGAATATCTAGTATATCTCACTATCTTAATTTATTTTAATTTCTATTTTATATATTTATAATATATACAATTTTACGAATTCAATATTTTTTATATTTTATATATCTTTCTTTATTTTATTTTATTTATATTTTTCAATATTTTATAATTTCTATTCATATTTTTTTCAATTATTTATAATTATTAAAAAATAATAATTTCGATTTTGAATATTAGAAGATTTGATATTCTCGATTTCAAACTCACGCTAGGTCTGATATTCTAGGATTTCAAGCTCAACATAGCCTGATATTTATTTTATTTTAAAAATATATATTTTAAAATATATAATTATCATTTATTATTTATTTATACGATAATCTTTTAATTATTTATTAATTTTTTCACAATCGCAGTAAAATATAATAAAAGGTTCAGGATGAGTCAAGTTGTACAAGACAAGAAGAGATATATATGGGTGAAAGAAGATGAGAATACCTGTATCTCTACATCCGAACTATAATTTATTATTTTAAAATCAAATTATGAAAAAGTGGATTGGATGTCTTAAAAGTAAACTACGGAAAAGAATAATTGACGGGAAGGATATAAGATGCATGAGTTGATTTTATATGCGTTCTTTCGTAAAAAAATAAATTATAAGATGTTTTTTTAATAAATATATATTCTACACACGTCCTTCGATAAAATGACGTTTTATTTTCGGCAATTTACCAAAGGGCGTACCTAAGTATTGGTATTTACCAAAAGGCGTACCATGATTTCAATGTTACCAAAGGGCGCACATATTTTAGTAAACTTCCTCTTATACCCCTACCGACAAGTACTGCATGCAATTCTCTTTCCCTTTCTCTTTCTCATTGTCAGTAACGAATTTCGAGACGGACCATAAAAAGATGTTCCTTTATATTTTGATAATAATATAATGGAACCTTTCTCAAAACAAAAAAAATATTGAAATTAATTAAAATATTTTTATTAAATTAAAACTAAAAGAACATTTCAGCCGCCCACGTTGGGCCTGAAATGGTTCCATTTCAGGCCCAACGTGGGGCTGAAATGTTTCCATTTCAGGCCCAACGTGCCCAATATTAAGGGACTTTTCTCGATTCTTTGTTATTACATTTTAACATCTCGGAGAAGTCTAAATAAACAATGGATAGCAAATTTGAACTCCTTGTAACCTCAGAAATCCACAGGAACTGAAATTTTTACAATCGGAGCTCTCTAGGTCAATCAGTGGCCTTTTAGGGTCATTGGGGCTGAAATGGAAACATTTCAGCCCCACGTTGGGCCTGAAATGATTCCATTTCAGGCCCACGTGGGCCTGAAATGGAATCATTTCAGGCCCAACGTGGGGCTGAAATGTTTCAATTTCAGCCCCAACGTGCCCAATATTAAGAGTCTTTTTTCGATTCTTTGTTATTACATTTTAACACCTCGGAGAAGTCCAAATAAATAATGGATAGCAAATTTGAACCCTTGTAACCTCAGAAATATACAGAAACTGAAATTTTTACAATCGGAGTCTCTAGGTCAATCAGTGACCTTTTAGGGTCATTGGGGCTGAAATGGAAACATTTCAGCCCCAATGACCCTAAAAGGTCACTGATTGACCTAGAGAGCTCCGATTGTAAAAATTTCAGTTTCTGTGGATTTCTGAGGTTACAAGGAGTTCAAATTTGCTATCCATTGTTTATTTGGACTTCTCCGAGGTGTTAAAATGTAATAATGAAGAACCGCGAAGAAATCACACATTAGGCCTTTTAGGGTCATTGGGCCTGAAATGCTTGGACACCTATTGCATTGGTGATATCTAATATATAGATGTTTGGACACCTAAAACATCATCTCCTACCTCTGACCTCTCTATTCATATAGAATTTTCAGAAATCCAGATATGGGAGGTCCATCAGTGGGTTTGGTCAAAACTCACTGATATTTCTAAACTACTCCTATTTGATTGGTGATATCTAATATATAGATGGTTGGACACCTAAAACATCATCTCCTACCTCTAACCTCTCTATTCATATGGAGTTTTCAGAAATCCAGATATGGGAGGTCCATCAGTGGGTTTTGAGCAAAACCCACTGATGGAACTAAACTAAACCTATAGCTTTGAAAAAAATAAAAATTTGAGGTTATGGACACCTAAAATACTTTCTCCAACCTCATCCCTAACTTTTTAGTTGGGGGTTTCAGAAATCCAGATATGGGAGGTCCATCAGTGGGTTTTGAGCAAAACCCACTGATGGAACTAAACTAGACCTATAGCTTTGGAAAAAATAAAAATTTTAGGTTATGGACACCTAAAATACTTTCTCCAACCTCATCCCTAACTTTTTAGCTGGGGGTTTCAGAAATCCAGATATGGGAGGTCCATCAGTTGATTTTGAGAAAAACTCACTGATGGAACTAAACTAGACCTATAGCTTTGGAAAAAATAAAAATTTGAGGTTATGGACACCTAAAATACTTTCTCCAACCTCAATAATAACTTTTTAGCTGGGGGTTTCAGAAATCCAGATATGGGAGGTCCATCAGTGGGTTTTGAGAAAAACCCACTGATGGAACTAAACTAGACCTATAGCTTTGGAAAAAAATAAAAATTTGAGATTATGGACACCTAAAATACTTTCTCCAACCTCATCTCTAACTTTTTAGCTGGGGGTTTCAGAAATCCAGATAAGGGAGGTCCATCAGTGGGTTTTGAGCAAAACCCACTGATGGAACTAAACTAGACCTATAGCTTTGGAAAAAATAAAAATTTTAGGTTATGGACACCTAAAATACTTTCTCCAACCTCATCCCTAACTTTTTAGCTGGGGGTTTCAGAAATCCAGATATGGGAGGTCCATCAGTGGGTTTTGAGCAAAACCCACTGATGGAACTAAACTAGACCTATAACTTTAGAAAAAATAAAAATTTGAGGTTATGGACACCTAAAATACTTTCTCCAACCTCAACAATAACTTTTTAGCTGGGGGTTTCAGAAATCCAGATATGGGAGGTCCATCAGTGGGTTTTGAGCAAAACCCACTGATGGAACTAAACTAGACCTATAGCTTTGAAAAAAATAAAAATTTGAGGTTATGGACACCTAAAATACTTTCTCCAACCTCATCCCTAACTTTTTAGCTGGGGGTTTCAGAAATCCAGATATGGGAGGTCCATCAGTGGGTTTTGAGCAAAACCCACTGATTGAACTAAATTAGACCTATAGCTTTGAAAAAAATAAAAATTTGAGGTTATGGACACCTAAAAACTTTCTCCAACTCTTTGTTATTACATTTTAACACCTCGGAGAAGTCCAAATAAACAATGGATAGCAAATTTGAACTCCTTGTAACCTCAGAAATCCACAGGAACTGAAATTTTTACAATCGGAGCTCTCTAGGTCAATCAGTGGCCTTTTAGGGTCATTGGGGCCTGAAATGATTCCATTTCAGGCCCACGTTGGGCCTGAAATGATTCCATTTCAGGCCCACGTTGGGCCTGAAATGGAATCATTTCAGGCCCAACGTGGGGCTGAAATGTTTCCATTTCAGCCCCAACGTGTCCAATATTAAGAGTCTTTTTTCGATCCTTTGTTATTATATTTTAACACCTCGGAGAAGTCCAAATAAATAATGGATAGCAAATTTAAACTCCTTGTAACCTCAGAAATCCATAGGAACTGAAATTTTTACAATCGAAGTTCTCTAGGTCAATCAGTGACCTTTTAGGGTCATTGGGGCTGAAATGGAAACATTTCAGGCCCAACGTGGGGCTGAAATGTTTCCATTTCAGCCTCAATGATCCTAAAAGGTCACTGATTGACCTAGAGACTCCGATTGTAAAAATTTCAGTTCCTGTGGATTTCTGAGGTTACAAGGAGTTCAAATTTGCTATCCATTGTTTATTTGGACTTCTCCGAGGTGTTAAAATTAATAATAAGAACCGCGAAGAAATCACACATTAGGCCTTTTAGGGTCATTGGGCCTGAAATGTTGGACACCTATTGCATTGGTGATATCTAATATATAGATGTTTGGACACCTAAAACATCATCTCCTACCTCTGACCTCTCTATTCATATAGAATTTTCAGAAATTCAGATATGGGAGGTCATCAGTGGGTTTTGGTCAAAACTCACTGATATTTCTAAACTACTTCTATTTGATTGGTGATATCTAATATATAGATGGTTGGACACCTAAAACATCATCTCCTACCTCTAACCTCTCTATTCATATGGAGTTTTCAGAAATCCAGATATGGGAGGTCCATCAGTGGGTTTTGAGCAAAACCCACTGATGGAACTAAACTAACCTATAGCTTTGGAAAAAAATAAAAATTTGAGGTTATGGACACCTAAAATACTTTCTCCAACCTCATCCCTAACTTTTTAGTTGGGGGTTTCAGAAATCCAGATATGGGAGGTCCATCAGTGGGTTTTGAGCAAAACCCACTGATGGAACTAAACTAGACCTATAGCTTTGGAAAAAATAAAAATTTTAGGTTATGGACACCTAAAATACTTTCTCCAACCTCATCCCTAACTTTTTAGCTGGGGGTTTCAGAAATCCAGATATGGGAGGTCCATCAGTTGATTTTGAGAAAAACTCACTGATGGAACTAAACTAGACCTATAGCTTTGGAAAAAATAAAAATTTTAGGTTATGGACAACTAAAATACTTTCTCCAACCTCATCCCTAACTTTTTAGCTGGGGGTTTCAGAAATCCAGATATGGGAGGTCCATCAGTGGGTTTTGAGCAAAATTCACTGATGGAACTAAACTAGACTTATAGCTTTCAAAACCGATTGATGGACCTCCCATATCTGGATTTCTGAAAACTCCATATGAATAGAGAGGGTAGAGGTAGGAGATGATGTTTTAGGTGTCCAAACATCTATATATTAGATATCACCAATCAAATAGGAGTAGTTTAGAAATATCAGTGAGTTTTGACCAAAACACACGGATGGACCTCCCATTTCTGGATTTCTGAAAATTTCATATGAATAGAGAGGTCAGAGGTAAGAGATGATGTTTTAGGTGTCCAAACATCTATATATTAGATATCACCAATGCAATAGGTGTCCAACCATTTCAGGCCCAATGACCCTAAAAGGCCTAATGTGTGATTTCTTCTCGGTTCTTCATTATTACATTTTAACACCTCGGAGAAGTCCAAATAAATAATGGATTGCAAATTTGAACTCCTTGTAACCTTAGAAATCCACAGGAACTGAAATTTTTACAATCGGAGCTCTGTAGGTCAATCAGTGGATTTTGACACATTAGGCCTTTTAGGGTCATTGGGCCTGAAATGGAACCATTTCAGGCACACATTGGGCCTGAAATGATTCCATTTCAGGCCCACGTTGGGCCTGAAATGATTCCATTTCAGGCCCAACGTGTCCATTTCAGGCCCAATATTAAAGGTCTTTTTTCGATTCTTTGTTATTACATTTTAACACCTCGGAGAAGTCCAAATAAACAATGGATAGCAAATTTGAACTCCTTGTAACCTCAAAAATCCACAGGAACTGAAATTTTTACAATCCGAGCTCTCTAGGTCAATCAGTGGCCTTTTAGGGTCATTGGGGCTGAAATGTTTCCATTTCAGCCCCAATGACCCTAAAAGGCCACTGATTGACCTAGAGAGCTCCGATTGTAAAAATTTCAGTTCCTGTGGATTTCTGAGGTTACAAGGAGTTCAAATTTGCTATCCATTGTTTATTTGGACTTCTCCGAGGTGTTAAAATGTAATAACAAAGAGGTTGGAGAAAGTATTTTAGGTGTCCATAACCTCAAATTTTTATTTTTTTCAAAGCTATAGGTCTAATTTAGTTCCATCAGTGGGTTTTGCTCAAAACCCACTGATGGACCTCCCATATCTGGATTTCTGAAACCCCTAGCTAAAAAGTTAGGGATGAGGTTGGAGAAAGTATTTTAGGTGTCCATAACCTCAAATTTTTATTTTTTTCAAAGCTATAGGTCTAGTTTAGTTCCATCAGTGGGTTTTGCTCAAAATCCACTGATGGACCTCCCATATCTGGATTTCTGAAACCCCCAGCTAAAAAGTTATTGTTGAGGTTGGAGAAAGTATTTTAGGTGTCCATAACCTAAAATTTTTATTTTTTCCAAAGCTATAGGTCTAGTTTAGTTCCATCAGTGGGTTTTGCTCAAAACCCACTGATGGACCTCCCATATCTGGATTTCTGAAACCCCCAGCTAAAAAGTTAGGGATGAGGTTAGTGAAAGTATTTTAGGTGTCCATAACCTAAAATTTTTATTTTTTCCAAAGCTATAGGTCTAGTTTAGTTCCATCAGTGGGTTTTGCTCAAAACCCACTGATGGACCTCCCATATCTGGATTTCTGAAACCCCCAGCTAAAAAGTTAGGGATGAGGTTGGAGAAAGTATTTTAGGTGTCCATAACCTCAAATTTTTATTTTTTTCCAAAGCTATAGGTCTAGTTTAGTTCCATCAGTGGGTTTTGCTCAAAACCCACTGATGGACCTCCCATATCTGGATTTCTGAAACCCCCAGCTAAAAAGTTATTGTTGAGGTTGGAGAAAGTATTTTAGGTGTCCATAACCTCAAATTTTTATTTTTTCCAAAGCTATAGGTCTAGTTTAGTTCCATCAGTGGGTTTTTCTCAAAACTCAGTGATGGACCTCCCATATCTGGATTTCTGAAACCCCCAGCTAAAAAGTTAGGGATGAGGTTGGAGAAAGTATTTTAGGTGTCCATAACCTCAAATTTTTATTTTTTTCAAAGCTATAGGTTTAGTTTAGTTTCATCAGTGGGTTTTGCTCAAAACCCACTGATGGACCTCCCATATCTGGATTTCTGAAAACTCCATATGAATAGAGAGGTTAGAGGTAGGAGATGATGTTTTAGGTGTCCAACCATCTATATATTAGATATCACCAATCAAATAGAAGTAGTTTAGAAATATCAGTGAGTTTTGACCAAAACCCACTGATGGACCTCCCATATCTGAATTTCTGAAAATTCTATATGAATAGAGAGGTCAAAGGTAGGAGATGATGTTTTAGGTGTCCAAACATCTATATATTAGATATCACCAATGCAATAGGTGTCCAAGCATTTCAGGCCCAATGACCCTAAAAGGTCTAATGTGTGATTTCTTCGCGGTTCTTCATTATTACATTTTAACACCTCGGAGAAGTCCAAATAAACAATGGATAGCAAATTTGAACTCCTTGTAACCTCAGAAATCCACAGGAACTGAAATTTTTACAATCGGAGCTCTCTAGGTCAATCAGTGACCTTTTAGGGTCATTGGGGCTGAAATGTTTCCATTTCAGCCCCACGTTGGGCCTGAAATGATTCCATTTCAGGCCCGCATCGGGCCTGAAATGGAATCATTTCAGGCCCAACGTGGGGCTGAAATGTTTCCATTTCAGCCCCAATGACCCTAAAAGGTCACTGATTGACCTAGAGAGCTCCGATTGTAAAAATTTCAGTTCCTTGGATTTCTGAGGTTACAAGGAGTTCAAATTTGCTATCCATTATTTATTTGGACTTCTCCGAGGTGTTAAAATGTAATAACAAATAATCGAAAAAAGACTCTTAATATTGGGCACGTTGGGGCTGAAATTGAAACATTTCAGCCCAACGTGGGCCTGAAATGGAATCATTTCAGGCCCGACGTGGTTTCCATTTCAGCCCCAATGACCCTAAAAGGCCACTGATTGACCTAGAGAGCTCCGATTGTAATAATTTCAGTTCCTGTGGATTTCTGAGGTTACAAGGAGTTCAAATTTGCTATCCATTGTTTATTTAGACTTCTCCGAGATGTTAAAATGTAATAACAAATAATCGAGAAAAGTCCCTTAATATTGGGCACGTTGGGCCTGAAATTGAAACATTTCAGCCCCACGTTGGGCCTGAAATGGAACCATTTCAGGCCCAACGTGGGCGGCTGAAATGTTCTTTTAGTTTTAATTTAATAAAAATATTTTAATTAATTTCAATATTTTTTTTGTTTTGAGAAAGGTTCCATAATATTATTATCAAAATATAAAGGAACATCTTTTTATGGTCCGTCTCGAAATTCGTTACTGAAAATGAGAAAGAGAAAGGGAAAGAGAATTGCATACAGTACTTGTCGGTAGGGGTATAAGAGGAAGTTTACTAAAATATGTGCGCCCTTTGGTAACATTGAAACCATGATACGCTTTTTGATAAATACCAATACTTAGGTACGTCCTTTGGTAAATTGCCGTTTTATTTTCCTTTTTTTTCTTTAGGTTTACTGAAGCCATTCAAATGCATCAATGGATTATGTTCTCAGAACGTGATGAAACGTAAGCGAGACAGCTCGAAATTTGTTATTATAGCGTTCCTCCAAAATACATTATTGGAGCACATGATAATGATGTATCCGTTAGACATTTTAATTGATTATTCATATATTTAAGAATATTTATCCTTTGGATGAAATTTCATAAGGCTGAATTTGATACGAGATAATGTAATTGAGTCTGTAATGTAATCAAGGTTGTAATGTAATATAATCAAGATTACATTACTATATTTGGTAATGAGTTGTATATAATCTTTGATAACTATAGGCTGCGTTTGGTGAAGGAGTAATCCATCCTGTAATGTAATCAAAGATTGGCTGTCGACGACCGACAACGACGACCGGCGACCGGCACCGGTGGGCGACGGCGGCCGGCCGACGACGGGCTGCGGCGGGCGGGCGGGAGGCGGCGGTAGCGGCGGCTACGGCGGGCGGCGGGGGCCGTCGACCGACACTGCTCGACCGATAACTTTACAAGTGTAATGTAATCGGATTATATTGGTTTTGTTTTGTAATCCAGATTACAAATCATCAACTTTATAATCGAGATTACATTACATTACGATTTTAAAGTTATTCCAAATAAAGGAATCCACCCTGTAATGTAATCTTGATTATATTACAGGATAGATTACACCCTACCAAACGCAGCCTAAGTACTTTTCTATTTATTTTGATAGTCGAACAAAAAATTTTAAAAATCAACCTGGTCCATAATTAGAATTCTTGATTTTTTTTTTTACAGTCTTATTTTAAGAATGTTGATTATTTGGATGAATTTTTATGAATATTTTTTAATTTACTTTAATTATAGATGAAAATTTTTTGAGAAACCAACCCGGTCACATTATTGAAGTTCTTTATTTTTTTTTTTAAATTCAAGTGTCTAATCTTTTCTTGGAATCTCGTATCAATTAGAGTTTCATGCATAAATTTTCCTTGTATAATCCAAATGTTAAAACTTTCGCCCAATTAATCTAAAGGTAAATGTTTAATTTATCAAATAAATTTATAATGTAATATATACCCATTCAAAAACAGACTCCAAAATATCCGTCTCATTCAAACTCTAAGTCTTTAATTTAATTTGATCTCTGGGCTCCATCCATTCAAACCACTCTTGCTTCATTATTTCTTTAAAGATGGATATTTATCTAATTTGCTAATATTATTGTCATTTCAGCGTCCTTTCAATTCACTTGCTTGTTTTTTTGCTCAGGGAGGAAGGTGCTCTTAGAAGCATCCTAAACCATGCACTTATGAATATTTTTTCCATCCTAATTTCTCTATTTTAGAAATTCAAAACATAATTTATACATATTTAAAGGTCAAATTACATGATCCCAACCTTACCTATGAGTAGGTCGACCGACTCAGCCAGCCAGCCTGGCGCTATGCGCCAGCAGAGGGACCAGCTAATACCTCACCCGAGGGGCCCTAAGCCAGGAAGCTCTCCGGGGCGCTATTCATCCAGTCCCGAGCAGGGTCGGACAGGTCAACCTCCAACTCCACCTGTCTCGGTCATCTCAACCTATTCCTCGATCCCCATCTGAGTTGGATAAGCCAATCGGGTGCGTGGCGACCCACGCTCCAACAGCATCACGAGGACCAAATGTCTAACAGAATCAGCTAGACATAACTCAATAAACCCCCGACTCAGGGCGCGCGTACCTTGCGCCTCAACTCTCCCAGTCGGACGCGTGGCTGTCCACGCTCACTGGACATTACCCGACCCGGTCCTTGACACTTGGACCCGTCGATCGGCGCTAGGGGTACGGGCTATCTCGCCCCTACGCCCCTTATGTCATTATATACAGGGTATGACCTTGCTATTGGGGTACTGCACACCTTACTCATCTCTGATATATCTCGCGGTCAGTACGTCAATTCAGTACTTTCGTATTGCTCGAGCACCCCGCACCATGCCGCGCCACCACTGAGTGCTCTCATACGAACTGACAGGTATCACACCTTTGTCTCGTCAACACGGGCAAAGGTTGTCAGCTCCCCTGGCTATATAAACTCTTCACTCCTCCTATCGCAGGTATGCGCGCAAGAGCTCTCTCATTACTACTGCATTTCAATTCAGTTTCACTATCTTTCCAGTGGAAACTGACTTGACCGTCGGAGTGTCTTGCTAGGGAAACTCCCCGGCGGGTTGACTAACGGTCACTGTGTTGCAAGCCGGAGCTAGATCGGCGCCACCTCAGTCGCTCAAGAATCTATCCGGCCCTGAGGACCGCCACCTCGTCTCGTGACAGGATCACTATATAAGAAACATAATTTACGCATATTTGAAAGTCAAACTTTCAAAATATCCATTATATTTAAATTTTGATTTTTTTTATTGCTCTTTTGATTTTTTTTTAATCTAGTACAGTAATTTGCCATTTTCTTAGCTTTTGGACTATTTTGCATCCATAATTTGATTAATTTATTTCCATTATCAAGTACCACTCATCAAATTTTGTCATCTCACATAAATAATCAGATGATACTTTCCATCCTGCAATTAGTTATTTTCTTTTTCGATTAATTTTGAAATAATCAATTCTATAAAAAATTTTCATCAACAATAAAATAAATCAAAAAATATTTATAATGGATAATTATCAATTAAATATTTTTAAGTGAGATATTTATTTAAAAAATTATTCATTAATTCATTAAGACTGAAATTTAATTCTAAATTATATCTTTAGATGTCTGATAAATTTATGTCCTTGCATCATTATCTCGAGAAAAAAATATTTTCTTTGTAAAAAAAATTAAAAGCACATAAAACATATTTTTAAAGATAAGTCCACTGTCTTAGTGACTCTTTTAGAGCTAGTCCTACAAATATAGAGGGAAGTAAATTTAGGTTTGCAGATATATGGTGGGGTAACTATATATGTTGATAATCAAATCCTGACTAGATGTCATGTATCTCTATACTACGCCCTGAGAACACATAAAACATATTTTTCAATCCTACGAGCAGAGGTTTTACTTCACTGGCTTGCCAAAAGAATCTTACAGCAAAAGCAGCTCCAATTAATCCCTCTAGTGAACTAGTATACATCAATTGTCTCACAATTCCACACGCAAAGAGTCTCTATTCAAGAGCTGCAGATAGACATGGAAAGATCCAGATTGATTCTGCGACCACCAGAGCATCCATTGATCTGCCTACTCGACGAAGAAACTGCCTTTCTTTGAGCAGAAGCCGGTGATAACGACAGCGATAACGAACAGCCATAGGCTTCTTCCTTGTCCGATATCTCATCAATCAAGGTTGGGGACTTGTAGCTTCCATTTATGTAGCAGTGCCTGGTGTTTAAATTGTTCTGCACTTTTCTCCAAAGTTAAACAAACGATCAGCTTTAATGCTCAAAATGATCTTTTAAACCCCTTGAATCTCTTGCCACTTTTCTTGCACTTTCTTTTCGTGGTTTCAATATAATAAAAGAACAGATGCTTACAGAACATAATTAGTCAGATATTTTAATACACTCTGCATTTCAGTGCAGTCATTCAAGAAAATTTGAACAATGTGAAGAACGAAAAATGATAAAGGCTTTCAGCTTCAGTTTCTGCACTTTTACCTTACAAAGCCTGAATTCCTGCTTCACTGTTCCTGAAGCATTAATGAGCTTGGCATGGTGATCGTTAAACCCCAAGAAATCAGCTTCTTTCTGCTGCGTTTCCACCCTAATTCTTTTAGCAAATCAAACACCAATAAGACAGTGCGTGGCCAGAGCAAATTTGATTAGGTTTAACTGCAGAAAACATAACAAACTTAACTACCTTTTCAGAGGCTTAAAGAACTGAGACTGCAACTCTTGGCTGAACTTGGAATGAGGACATGAAGCACCATCGACTTTCTCCTCACTTTCATAGCTCGCAGGGTGCTTTCTCGCTTGCAACTCTTAAATTAAAAACAGTGAATGGAAATAATGCAGCAAGAATAATTGTCAATGAAGAACATACTAATAATTAGCCTTACCTTGTCTGCCCATGTCACTCCTCAGGCTTCTATACATCTGAAACGAAAGCGAAAACCCGGTAATGTTTCAGATCAAATGAATCTTGATACGCAAATTCGTTAGTTACCTGGAGATGGGACTTTACGTGGGATATAGTTAAGCCTCTGACATCCATCAACTGAAGCACGAGCTTAGGAGTGGCCTCTGTGCAAAGAGGAAAAACAAGAAGATCAAGGAGAAGAAGAAGAAGAGACATTTGAAATGAATGAGAGACAGGAACGATGCGCACTGTCTTGGCCTCCAAGCCTGTGAATCGCGTTGACAAAGAGGTGATGGAGCTCAGGAGTCCACTTGAGGCGAGGAAGCTTAGATCTTGTGTACTGCCTCACTGCTCCATTCCTCCCACAGTTCCCCATCCTTCCTCTGAATGGCGATCAGTCTTCTTGAGGTGTAACGAGAGTGGCATTTTATAGGCAGACAAATTACATTAAAATAAACTACAAAATCTCTTCAAAACATTTATATATCTTTGAGGTGCTTACACGTGGCCTGCAATGGATTAATCATTGATACAAAGCACACAAGAGAACATATTTGCATTGCACATTTGCATTGCATGTAAAATCCATCCGAGTGGGGATTTATTATATATGAGGAGGAGAAGATAAAGTCGTGATGTTCCTTCCTCGGCTCCTCCATGCCCACCATGATCTGAGAAGAAATGTTAAATAATCATGATTGTTTAGTTGCAGACTTTTTGACCCCTACACACTAGGGACAAAGAGAGCAGATTTGAGGAGCCAAAAGGCTTGTAGTTCATTGGAAGGAGCAACACAAGAAAACGGTCGTAGAATCTCTGAGCAGGGGATTTCTTTACCACTCCTGTGCCAAAACTCACTCTCTTTTATCTTGTGTCAATCTCACTAAAGCTATCTATTCCTTTTCGAGAAAAAAGAATGGAGGGTTTAAGCATGCACTATCAGTACAATTTCAAATGGCTTAAACATCCATCACCAATTCATATGACACAGTGTTTGTCCCTTAGTTGAAAAAAATGCAAACCAGAGATCAGAGTTCTGCAACGTGTTTAAAACCAAATCAGAACTGCTGACCTGAACCAACCACATTTATTTACACAGTTTATTGATGAGGTCCCTGCTCAGGGATTTAAGCCTTTCCCTTTTATGATAATATTGCACTGAAATGAACTCACAGGAGTAGCCCTGTAGGAGCAATGTTGGTGTTGCAGAAGCAAACAAAGAGGAAAAAGTATTTACATGCATTGAACTCTTTTGCAGGGTGAGTACTTGAAAGCCTAGTCAGTGGCTGCCAATCTCTGAAAATTCTTCCTGCCTCGTGCAGGGCTGATCAGACCTAATAAAGGACTACTGGGCAATGCTTTGAAGACCAAACCAAATCAAATCCAACCCGACCCGACCGACTCGAATTCAAAGCCAGCTCGATGAAACAAATGCTGACTGGTTTAGTCCAGTCGTCCAAATTACACGGCTGTTAGATTGGCCCCAAAGACTAGACAAAACCAATTCTGAATCCAAAACCGGTAGGTTCAGAGAACGCTGTTATTCCACCAAAACTAGTGATTGGTAGTCCTTAATATTTCTCCAGATGCGTCGATAAAGTTGTGGACTTGGGAGCTAAATCCGCTGCAGGGTCTAATTCTTTTTGTCGCCATTGATCCGAAGAGGTGGGTCTGCAGAAAGAATGATGGGAATTGCTGCGGTTGCAGAATTCATGTTGCCAAACTATTAAAAGGAATAATAATGGCTCTGCTGCTACTGTTTCTTTTCCATGTAATAGTAGTCAAGTGAAGCCAGTGAATCGATTGAGTATTTGCTATCACATGAAAAAGAAAAAGAAAAAAAACTTAATTCATTTCCTTCAAAATGCTATCCCCTTCGTGCCACAGAGATCATAAGTGGAAGGAGGTGCGTGAGACAACTGTGAAAGAGACCTGTCTTTAGGAGGGGATAGAAGGGTCTGAAGGCGGTCGGCGAGGGAGGAGGATGACCACATCATAAGGCAGCGCATGAAGGAGGTGAACACTTACTTACACTTCGGCCAGGCCAGGCCAGGCCACCACCACCACCATCATGCTTCATGCACAGCAGCAAAAGTTTTGCTGAAAGGCTTTTGGATATATGTAGGTATACACAAACACTACATTGGGAATCAATATGATCAATCAAACACAGTTTTCCTGCTCCACGAGCAAACTGCAATCATGGCTTCTCCTGAGCAGCGTCCCCACTCCACAGATTGTTCTCATTCATGGCTTTTCCTTAGTCTCCTCTCTCTCTCTTCTCTCTCTCATGTAGGCGATCTGCAGAGAGTTAGTCAAATCATAATCATGGTGCCTTGGACAAAGTTAGGTTGAGCTTTGATGGACAACTGATGTACTGTTCTACCGTCATGCAAAGTTACATCTTTAATATACCGATTTTAGTTGTTAAACATGGATGAAAAATGATCTGCTCTCGTGGAGGAAGGAATAGAACATGGTGGCCTTAAATGCACTGTCATTGAGAGGTCCCTAGTTTCCTAAAACCTTGTAATTCCACTGCATAAGCAACCAAACAGCACTAAATGCTCTTCTGACCATCTGATGTACTAGTTCGAGAGAGTATGGACCACCCAAAGGGCCATAACCACAAACTATTCATGGATCACAGAGCATAATGTTGTTGATAGTTCTGACTCTGGTTTGGGTGATGACAGAATGCAGCAGTAGATGAATGAATGGATTGGTTACTCAGATTTTGGATATGAGCATTGGGCATTTGTCTAAATTTAGATGCTCTACATGAGTATTGGATATTCAGTGTTAGTGGATATGGATATCAGAAATGATCATTTATGTTTTGTTTGGTAGGTTTTGGAATGTTATCAAATAGAAAGTATTCTTGTCTTTGGGATGTTAATTATTTTAAATGGACTGTATGTGTTCGGCAAACCAGATGAAATTGATGAACCTAACAACTTAAACAGTTTGGTAGATCAAGAGCTACTTTAGTAAAAAAAAAATTGACGTCCAATCTGAGATGATCGGGGCCTGATTCTACAAAAGTTTTTCACAGACTATTAGGATAAATCGGGAAAGTACACATAGAGACTCATTTGACAATCAACATTCTTAGGCCCTCTATCCATTAAGGAAAAAATTATCGATAATACATCGTAGTTGAGTTTCAAACTCTAGATCCTTGACTTATCATTGGAGGATCTAATCATGACATCGTGCTCTCGGAGACAAATGAGTTAATTTAGTAGAATAGATAGCTAGTATACGAAAGGTGAGATAATGAGCTAGGCAAATCAACACATTAGATTATAGCAAATAGTTAGAGTCAATAAATTAATTAGATGAAACAATTCGACTAAATAAGTAAGAAATTTGAACAAGCTAGCTTGATAAATCGAGTGAGCTAGTCAAGTTGGCGAGATAAAGTCAATTGATTCATTGATTGAAAGAATTAAGCAAGCTCGATAGATTGGGAAAAGATAAACATATTGTTTTGGTGTAATAATTTATACTTGATGATTATCTTTAACCACAGTGCTTTGAGTGCCAAGTGTAGGTCTGCAAATAAATCAAATGTTCATAAATAAATTTGATATTCAATTTAGTAAGAACATTTTTATGATCATTCAATACATATAAAATCAATTAAACAAACAAGTTTGAACAACTCGTTAAGCTAATCAAGTAGGCTTGAACACATATATATTCAATTCCTTAATATTCCTTGATCCTGTCGCCGAGCGTAGTGGAGCCGCAACCGGAATGACGGTGTAGGGATGAACGACGTGGATGCTGACGGGGCGTCCTCGCGCAGAATGGCAGCGTCGTGGGGGGTGTCCTCCGACCGAATGGAAGTGGATGTCGCCTGGTACAGGGCCGGCCGACGAGAGGTGAACCTGCTGAGGAAGATGACCGTTAGCAACCCAGCCGGGAGACGTCCCGGCAAGGCACTCCGACGGTCAAGTCAGTACTCCGAGGAACAGTAGAAATAATGGAGCACTGGAAAAATAAGAGGCTTCGCGCGCGAGTATGTATGCGTACCTGAGAATGAGGAGTGGAGTGGCTTATATAGCCGGGGAAAAGGACCAGGCATGGCCTGTGTCAGGATCTTCTGACAGGGTCAGAAGATGTGGTATGGTGCTGTCGATGTGTATGGCCTGTGTCAGGATCTTCTGACAGGGTCAGAAGATATGGCATGGTTGTGTCGATTGTAACCATCCTTTTTTGTCGTATACTATTTGTCTTATACGAGGACAAAGACAGGTTTCGGTAAGGCGGCGCCTGTCAGAGAGTGTCCGTTCGTACGAGGAGTGACGTCCTGTTACCTGCAGCTGGTGCAGGTATATTTTGTCCTTTTCTCAGGGTGATTCCGAGAGAGTGCCTGAGTGGATATCCGGACGGTTCGACCGGATGGGTATCAGGCCCGGGCATAAAGGACTGCCGGGCGGATGCACTCGGCTGAACGAGGCATGTAGGCCTCACTGTGGCCGGGCGGATGCACTCGGCTGAACGAGGCATGTAAGCCTTACTGTGGTCGGCCGGGTTTGACCGGCTGGGAAGGCTTTGGGCCCGGTCAGAATGTCTGTTGAGTCGGCTGCTCGTATAATGACGTGGACCCTGAAGCAGGCCAGGTCGTTCGCCACGTTGGCTGCCCGTATCGTGCAAAATATAGGGCAGGATCAATAGCCCTCCCCTCGAGTCTAGTCGAAGGAGGCGATCAGTCCGACTGACTGGACTACCAGCGTGTACAACCATTCCGCGGCCGGGCGTTTTCTGCCCTTTCAATATCCGGCCGGCTTACCACGATGCTCAACAGCTGGTGCTGAGTATGTTTGCCTAGTCTGGGCGGAATAAGCTTGTAAACCGAGGTGTGTGGGCCGCCACGCACCCGACTGTCTGTTAGCGAGGTCGCCTGGCTAGACGAAGCATGATAGAGGAGCGTGGGCTGCCACGCTTCCCCGACTAGTCATAGACCTGATGAAGATGTCCGGGCGGCTGACGATTCTGACCGGAGGAACGTGGGCCGCCACGTCCTCGTAAACTGTTGGTGCGTCCGACCGGACGAATGTTGTTAATCGATAAGAGGTATGTTGAACACGTTTGGGCGGGGGAATGTTTGCCTTAAGTTGCAAGAAATGTGGAGTGTCGCACGCCCCAAGACGATTTTCTCGGGATAGCCCGAGTCAGTCAATTAATGGAGACGGGACATTCTAAGTCGAATGGGGTGATGTGATATGCCCGATGCGGCCTGCGCCATAACGGCATCATCTCAGCTTTAATGAACCAGGACACGTGGCGCGCGCTGGCTTGCTGACCGGGATGCGATTTATCCCCATGATTATGAGCTTTTAATAGCCATTAATGCGCGTAATTCTTTCTGCCACGCGGCAGCTTCTGACTGGCCGACACGACGACGCGCCCTGCCGCCGCATCAGGCGACGTCAGCGGCTGCGGTGCGCCTTCTCGAGGCTGATCGTGGAACGACTCTTCGGCATGGATGAGGCGATCGCCGTACACGTGGATCGCCATCCGACGGTCGCCTTTCTTTCGGCCTAGCTATAAATAGGTCTCCCTTTTCGCCGAAACCCTCGTTTACTCTTCAGTGTTTTCTCCCTTGGCTCGGTGCTTCTCGCTCTCGCCGCCGTCTTCGCGTGTCGCCGCCGGTCTCGTGCTTCTCCGTCGGTTAATCTTTTCCGCCCCTCCCCTACGGTCAGATTCTCCCTCTTCTTCCTTTTCTTCCTTTTCTTTCTGTTTCATGGCTACCCCTACATGGTATGCCTCTGTCGAGTCTTCCCTTCACGACGAGACCATCTCGGACCTCCGACTGGCATACGACATCCCCGGGAACTACCGTATTGCCGTTCCGACAAAGGACGACCGACCGCACAAGCCTCCGGCTGGCTTCTTTGTATTTTTCAGGGATCAACATATGTCTGGCCTGCGCTACCCTCTTCATCCCTTTATTGTAGACTTCTGTAACTTCTTCCATGTTCCTATCTTCCAGCTTTCTCCCAATGCCATTCGTATATTGTGCAGCATAGTTGTTCTTTTCACCCTTTACCGAGTCCCCCTCCGACCGGAGGTTCTGTATTTCTTTTATTACCCGAAGAAGCAGGAGGCCGGGAACTTCTTTCTCCAAGCCCGGGCCAAATTATCCATCGTGGAGAATATTCCTTCTTCGAATAAGGGATGGAAAACCCATTTTTTCTTCATAGGTCCCCCGACCAGCCCTGGGTTCCCGATCGGATGGATCGAAGATATGCCCCCTATAGCTCCCTTAAGAAACTTTAAAACCGACCCTCTGTTTGTAAGGGCTACTTCTTTACTCGGTGGAATCCACTTCGACGGCATGAAACTACTCAACGACGTCGTCTTGTACATATTTGGGCTAAGCCGAGTGCCTGCCGCTCTGCCCTACGCCTTTTGTAAGTCATTTCTTGTTTCGTACTTCTTTCTCCCTAACTCATTATTTTCTGATTTTGCAGCCAAGATGATGTGGGAAGCGGCCCTTGACGAGGCCATGGGTCTGGCAGACGAAGAAATAAACGCCCGGGCGGCCGAACAACTGCGCCTGCGCC
>JAGFNQ010004377.1:64203-142475 GCA_024364735.1 Boesenbergia rotunda | reverse complement strand
CCAGTTGGGAAGCAACACGTGGGACCTGGAATTAATGGCAGAAAGGAGTGATGTGACACCAGACATCAAGCCGGCACACTCGACCATCCTGCCTGTTAGAAGGATATAGCAGGAGAGATGTCATACAAGCCACGATAAAAGACTCCTGATCAAACAATCCAGTCAGTCAGACTCATCGTCTTCTTCGATTAGACTCGAGGGGGGGGGACGACTTATGATCCGGTCGGATAATATACTCAGGGTTGACCGATCCTTTAGTCGCGGTTGACAAGGATACTCGGGACCCACGGTCGGACCAGCGAACAGCATGGCTTTGGTGGTTGGGGCTCAATTGTGGTAGCCCAGGGTTAGCAAGGTTAGCCCCAGCTTGACCTAGGCAGTCCGAGGTAGGCACGACCATCCCCGGTTCAGCCAGGCCAATCGGAGGTCGATGAGGCTAGTTTGAGCTCAACTAAATCGCCCGAGGTTGACGTGATCACCGGTGCGTCGACCCTGACACTCGACAGTTAGCTCGGTTACTTCGAGGTTGGATTGGCCACCCAGAATCGGCTATCACCCTCTGGTCGGCTCAGAGTCAATCGAGTTCGGTAAGCTGGCTAGTGATTGACCTACTAGTACCGCTAGTAGGAGCACTCGAACACTCTTTGCCTGAGCAGTAGCTGATAGGTCGGTCAACAGACTCTCCCGTCGACCGGGAGAACCTCACCGATCGGCAAAATAGGAGGTGGCTCCCAGCGTTTACATTACTAGCTAAATTGACCGAATTCGCCTTCTCGAGCAAAGGCAAGTCGGCCGGTCACCAACCGGACGACCGACTTGGAAAACGAGTCCAAGCGGGATAGGGATAGGACAGATCAACCTAAGGTCGCCCAAGGTCAGCCCATGTCGGCTAGGTCCGATAGAGTAACTAGTGCCTTTCTTGGGTGGAAGAAGGTCGGCCGATCGACGGGACAACCTGCCGATCAGGGATTTCACTTCGGGCAGAAGAAACGCAGACCACTCGGTCGGTTGCATATGACTTGACCATCCGATTGGATGGTAATCACTAAGGCAATGGGTTGATCCGTGATCGACTGAACAAAGCCATCGACCGAGGAAGTCAATAGGGGAAGCTCTTTGTAAACCCCGCCGCGGAGATACGTGAGCGACCATCTGATCAACAAGACCCGCATTGACTTAGCGACAGAACGCTGAGCTAGTTACGAACTCGCATGGAGTGTGCCTTTAAATACAACTCGACAAAGTGGAAGGAAGCCCCTACAGTACAGATATCCTGTGAGCGCAGGCCTACTCCTGCCCTGCAAGAGGGATGATCATACAGATAGAAGCTTCCCATTCCAGGAATCTATACGGCCTGACCCGCCTTGTGTCAGAAATTCTGGGGATCACGGCGACACCAACTGACCAAGTATGCTATCTGACATGAGCAACAGATAAGACAATGGATCATATAACAGAAGTAATAGAGATCCCGGGGATCGCGGCCCCCGGTCGCCCGATAGTTCCTGACTTCTGACCTAGGGGCGGGGGCTCTAGAGTTCTTCTACAGTCCTCCTTTTTTCTCTCTCGCCAGAGCTAACTTGATCGTCGGAGGGTCGTCGCCTGGGACTTTCTCGTCAGATCTCTATCGATCTTTTGTTTCGCAGATCGAAGCGCTTCTTCCACCGTCAAATCATCCACGGGCACTAGCCCAGCTTCCACTTGCGCTTGTGGTTTTCCTCTCGGACCGGATGTCCTACCGATAGATCCAACTGATAGTCCAAGGTCTTCTTTGGTCAATTGTCAAGCTGCGTCATCAGTTGATCGTTCTCCTCACTTATCGACGGAATCAAATATCATACTCAAATATCATATTATACTTATAATTAAATTTTTATATTTTAATATATATAATTCAATCAGATAATATTCTATCATATCCATATATGTTCGATTGTTTAAAAAGAATTCTTTTATGTTTTTTTATTTAACTCGGATATTTCCCTAAACGGTAACCATTAAATCAGATAATTTTATTTATAAAAAAGGTAAAATAAAATAGTCTTATCTCACCACTATAAGTGAAATAATATGAATTTGATACTTAATTTAAGCAGCACAGGAAAAAGGATTTCAATCTTGTGCACCCATACCTACCTTTTTAAATGATATCTTTTTGAGGTCTTCGTAGAACTTGCGGGAGCACCACCAAAATCTGCAGCCGGGCACTATGTCGAATGACATGACTCACTTGCATGAAAGAGGTTGACTATCTCAAAGCAGCTTCTACGTCGCTTTACAATGCCTGAAAGGAACACTGGAGCTCAATGGGACACGTCCATGGCATTGAATGGATCCACGATTGCAGATTCTGCACCTGTCAAAAGTAAAGCACCAAGCAGTAGAAGTTGTCTTTTAACCCCATTGTATGGTGTTGAATATATCATAAAGAGATTTGACAAAATGGCAGGGATCACCTTGTTGAATGATACTCCACTTCCAGTGTTCTTGTCGAACTTGATCATCAGTATTCCTTAGTTCCATAGAATGCTTGTAACAAATCACGCCAATCCCATCCACATGAATGAGCATCCTTACGAGGTTTGACTTGAGAACTTACCGACACTGTTTAGCTCCTAGGGCGAACATAAGTGGCAAAAGACGAAATATTCGTCTTCAATGTCCCCGTCAATCCGTTCCAGGATTAATACGGAGGAGATAAATCACGGTGGCTGAGAAGGTAAGAGATTAGGGGGAGAGACTTTTTACACAAGGTGGAGGGATTTATGCCCCACCAATCCCGTGGCTCGAACTCAAGACTTTTAGTGGCAATTTACCAACCCCTTATCATCTCAGCTATGCCTGTGAGGGCTCCTAGGACGAACATAGAAAAAAAAGACGAAATCGCTCGCCCCCAGCACCCCCGTCGCACCCGTCCCAATGCCATCATGAGGGAGGTAAATCACGATTCCCGGAGTAATTAGTGCACAGTTGGGCCGAGCTCCTAGGATGAACATAGCAGATACGGTAGGTGGATAATATTTTTGACGTAACAGTCAGAGGTCGATTCTCATAAATTGATGAGTGACAATTTGCATTTTCTACTCCACTATGCGTCTCCTGCCCATGAACCTGAATTTACCTCCCTTAATACTCGTGAAGCTGACTTTAGGAGATCGTTAAAGTAGCGGATCTATATATTTTTTTTTATGGAAACGGTTTAAGCTACGAGTTCATCTTTTGTGTTTCTGTTTTGTTGTGCTTGAGTTGTGTTTAGTGAGGATGTCTCTTTTCACCCATTCGGAGGTCTCTTTTCCTTCCTTCTCTGCTGGCTTAAATCCTCTCGGCCCCAGGTGTCTTACCCCACCAGTAAAACTATGATTTATCCCCTTTGAATATTTGTGGAACCGGGACCAAGGGGCCGCTAAGATGATGGTTCGACCTTTTTGCATTGCATCTTAAGATCGTGATCGTAAGAGATCCTTTGAGAAGTGCAACCTGAGGATCAATGAGTGTTAGTTGGGAGTTGACATTGTCCATCTGACGACCAAGTTCAGTGGATGGACAGAAAAGAGCGTAAGGTCGTAAGGAGCTCAAAAGAGTAAGAATGAAATAACATTTGCAAGTATCCAAAGATCATACTTTTATCTAAAGGTTTATAAAGTCTCAGCCAAAGAGGATTCATATTAGCTGCCACGCTAGCCTTGGACGGGCCGCGTGGACGACCGCACGAGCAAAGCTCCTCCCCTTGACTGACCACACGAGCGAATCTTTGCATTGGCGTAGCGACATTTGATTAGTATGTACCTCCAGTTCTCTCTGGTTGTCGACCCGATGTTACTTTCTCAAGAGAATCAATTGGGGGATACTAATCCTACATCAGAGGTGGCTAGAGGGTAAACATATGAAAGAGCCGGTGGTTAAACGGGCGGATCTATTATAGAACTAGGGGGGCCACGACCCCTCTCGAAAGCGGAGGAAGAATTTGGGTTGTTGATCGCTGATAGATTGATCATGCTGCCCTTACGACTAGATCTTCATGGAGTAAGTCATCGCACAACTGGGCGACACACCCCCAATCTAAAATCCATCCCAGCTCAATTAGACTCCTCTATAGAGGCCCATGACCGGGCCGATCAGGCCAAAGGTGATCCAACTTCCATGGCCAGGAAAGGAGATTGGTTGAGTGTATCTGGTCCTAAAAGATCCGTAACCTGATTGGGTTTACCTGGGCTGCATCATTCACTTATTATAGGCTCTTGTTTTATCGGCTTTTGATGTGATTTGTATCTCATTTTGAGTACAAGGGTTGGCTGTTTGTTTCTGTACAGCTTGGTGCCATTTGTTGAGGGATTTTGAGGTCTGTTCATGGAAGATTAACTTCTTCATGTGGGTACCCATCTAGGGATATTTTGAACAAATATAACCTCAGTTTGAAGCTTGTTGTGCTCACTTTACTGATTAAATATTGGTAAATTATCTCTCTATATAATCTTGAATTGAATTTGCGGTGGTTAGGAAATAAAATGTGTGGCTGCCTTTGAAGATTGATATCAGACACAACCACCTTATCTAAACAAGATCGTCTCTCCGACATTGAGAAAGCTGAGGCCTTCCTCATGCCCTTCATTCCACCATCACCATACAAAAAATGAGTGATGATGATGCCATTTCCAATGGCTTCTCTTCTCGTTTCTTCTTTTCTCTTTTCTTGAGTGCCTCACTTGGCATATAAATCTCTCGTCAGCAACCCTTGTGCGCTTCAGTTGCAGCCATGGCAAGCCATGCAACTCTCGCCTCCTCCAGAATCCCTTGCAGCATGGGGTTCCACTCCAAGACCAACTCACCCTGCTTCACCAAGGTCTCTCTCTCATTCTACAAGTGGTTATTACAGTAATTTGCAGGTGTATGAGTGCCACGCCATGTCAAATGGTCTGAATCCAATTTCATGATCGCAGAGGCTAGAGTTTGCTGAATTCTCCGGACTGAAATCATGCTCGAGCATCACTTTTGCAGGGCACAGCAGAGAAGCATCCTTCTCGGATGCGTTGACTTACCAGTTATCTACCAAGGCGAGTTCTTCCACAATTTTAAGCATTAAATGTAGAGACCATGCTTGTTGTAGTTATGCTTTTGTGTATCGCTTCCAGGCAGCTAGAGCTGTTCCTCCAAAAGGGGTGACTGTTGCAAAGTTGAAGGTCGCAATCAATGGTTTCGGGAGAATAGGCCGAAACTTCCTCCGCTGTTGGCACGGCCGGAAGGAATCACCGCTGGAGGTCATCGTCGTCAACGACAGTGGCGGCGTCAAGAATGTATGTATGGCACATCTGATGTTTAACCCTTTCCTAGGAAACACTGTCCTAAGCACAAGTTATTCTGTAACAGGCATCTCACCTTCTCAAATATGACTCCATGCTCGGGACCTTCAAAGCTGAAGTGAAGATTGTAGACAATGAGACTATCAGTGTCGACGGCAAGCCCATCAAGGTCGTAGCCAATCGCGACCCTCTCAAGTTACCATGGGCCGAGCTAGGAATCGATATCGTCATCGAGGTACATGATTCCAAATTAAATTTTACTACGACAAACTTGCTAATCCCTTACAAGAACAGGGGACGGGAGTCTTTGTCGATGGTCCAGGAGCAGGGAAACACTTACAGGCCGGTGCCAAGAAGGTGATCATCACAGCACCAGCAAAAGGAGCAGACATCCCGACGTACGTTGTGGGGGTGAATGAGGGAGATTACAGTCACGAGGTGTCAAATATAGTTAGGTATGATCTTGCTCCTGCAGACGCACAAAATTTCTTTCTCCCTCTTGATGTCTGCCAGTTTTATCTTCGCACAGCAATGCATCTTGCACCACCAATTGCCTCGCTCCTTTCGTCAAGATCTTGGACGAAGAATTCGGTAACATATCCATTGCTCGTGCTGCTTCTTGAACTTGAAGCTAAATGAAGCTACTCTTGTAATTCTTGTTTGTGTTCTTGTTGCTTTTGTAGGCATTGTGAAGGGAACCATGACGACTACTCACTCTTACACAGGAGATCAGGTCTGATGTCTTCTCTTACTCGCGATTTGATCGACTGATATCTATCTAAGTGGTTAGAAATTTGCAGAGGTTGCTCGACGCGTCGCACAGGGACTTGAGGCGCGCGCGAGCGGCGGCGCTGAACATCGTGCCGACGAGCACCGGCGCGGCGAAAGCGGTGTCGCTGGTGCTGCCGCAGCTCAAGGGGAAGCTCAACGGGATCGCGCTCCGCGTGCCGACGCCCAACGTGTCGGTCGTCGACCTGGTCATCAACGTCGAGAAGAAGGGAATTTCGGCGGAAGACGTCAACGCCGCGTTCCGGAAGGCGGCGGACGGGCCGCTGAAGGGCGTCCTGGCCGTGTGCGACGTTCCCCTGGTTTCCGTTGACTTCCGATGCACCGACGTCTCCTCCACGATAGATTCCTCGTTGACAATGGTGATGGGGGAGGACATGGTCAAGGTGGTGGCTTGGTACGACAACGAATGGGGATACAGGTAGAGATCGCATTGCTTTCGCATAATTCAATAGAATTGTTCGACGTGATTTCATGATTCTTTGGTGATGCAGCCAAAGGGTTGTCGATTTGGCTCATCTGGTGGCGAGCAAGTGGCCTGGAGCCCCTGCACAGGGGAGTGGAGATCCGCTCGAAGATTTCTGTCAGACCAATCCGTCGACTGACGAATGCAAAGTCTTTGAAAGTTAAAAAAACAAGATACAACCCGATCGATCGATCTCTTTCTTTGCAGCGTGGCCACAAGAATCTTGTGCTGAATTTGTACTTGTTTTTTACATAATAAAAAACATGTGTTCTAAGGATCAAGGTGATTGATATCTTTGAAGGAAGGAAAATTATTTTTAAAATTTTAATGAAAAAGAAAAGAAGGGTTGTTGTTCGTATGTATCGAGTTCTTACTAAAATGAAAGAAAAGCAAGGTAATGAAAGCTTCCTTATTCAGTAAGCTTTGTTGTTTCCCTTGTTACATTGTTGATCCAAACTTATTATCTTTGTCTTTCTGCCGGCCTTGATAAAATTTCGATGAAAGATAGTTCAGCAAGAACTTAGGCAATGTATCGCTAACATGTTCGGCTCCTCCTCATGTTATGGCTTCAATCAATTTGATTGAAGAATGACAGATGTTTGTAATACAGTCAATTGCATCATGTTACAAAAAATGGAGAATGGTTGTATTCCTTTTAGCTTTGCCAATCAAATGCATCATTGTGTAAGCTCAACCTGACTATGCCATGACTGGTAAGCTCACCCTGAAATCTGATGTGCTTTTGACCCTTTGAGGACTTATGCAAAGAGGAACTTGACACTTTGGGTGACTTTGCTTATTTTGATCGAAATCATTATGATTCTTAATAAGTTAATTCTAGTTTTAGAATTCAAACGGTCATAGAGGCTAATTTGAGGGGGCGTTTGGTTTAGGGTAATAGGGACTAGGGAATGGGAATGGATGGTAATCATTCCCATTGACACTGTTTGGTAAGTGTCAATGGGAATTCCCTTATTTTCATTCCCTACTCCCCCCTCATCAATCAAATTCCTCAATCATTCCTTCCTTTTCATATATCCAAAACACTCCTTTTTTATTTTATATTTTTCATTTTACTATTTCTTTTTATATTATCTCATTTTACTTTCTCTCTCTACATTTTAAAATTTCTCTCTACATATTTATTCTTTTCTCTCTCTATATTTCTATTATTTTCTCTCTCTACATTTCTGATCTCATTTTCTCTTTATATATTTTTAATATTATTTTCTCTCTCTACCTCTCTTATTATAATTTATCTATCTTAATTTTTCACTTTTTTTTTTATATTTTCTATATCACTTTTTCTCTATATTTTCTATATCACTTTTTCTCTATATATTTTATATATCACTTTTTCTCTCTCTACCTTTCTCATCTCATTCTCTCTCTGTATATTTTATTAATCACTTTCTCTCTCTACCTCTCTTATCATAATTTATTTATCATTTTTTCTTTATATTTCATATATCACTTTCTCTCTCTACATTTTCTATATCACTTTTTCTCTATATTTTCTATATCACTTTCTCTCTCTATATTTTCTATATCACTTTTTCTCTCTCTACCTTTCTCATCTCATTCTCTCTCTGTATATTTTATTAATCACTTTCTCTCTCTACCTCTCTTATCATAATTTATTTATCATTATTTTTCATTTTTTCTGTATATTTCATATATCACTTTCTCTCTATATTTTCTATATCACTTTCTCTCTCTACTCTCTCATCTCACTTTCTCTCTATATATTTTCAATATCACTTTCTCTCTCTACTCTCTTATTATAATTTATCTATCTTTAGTTTTTACTTTTTCTCTATATTACTTTCTCTCTCTACATTTTCTATATCACACTCTCTCTACCTCTCTCATCTCATTTTCTCTCTATATATATTTAATATTACTTTCTCTCTCTACCTCTCTTTTCATAATTTATCTATATTTATTTTTTACTTTTCTCTATATCTTCTATCACTTTCTCTCTCTACATTTTCTATATCATTTTTTCTCTCTATATTTTTTTTAATGATTTCTCTCTCTATTTTTTATCACATATATCTTATCTTATTTTTTCTCTCTACTTTTTATCTTTATTTTCTCTATTATTGTATTTTCTCCTATTTTTTTCTTTTAATTTCTTTTTTTACCTTACTTCTCATAATTTCTCTCTATATTTTTCTAATTTATCTTTCAACTCATTTTATTTCACTTTCTCTATTTTGTAATAATTCTACTATTTTAGGTAACTTTGAAATTTTTATGGATTTCCATTACTTAAGTTAAACTGAACCAAACATCATCAATGACAATAATTTTCATTCCAGGATTTGAACCAAACACTACCAATGGAATCATGATTCTCATTCCCATTGACCCCTCAATGAATCACATTACCATTCCGATTAACAAATTTGAACCAAACGCCCGAGTTCCATGGAACAGCTGAAAGCATAACAAAGGTTGGAAGTGTGGAATGTTAGGATTTTCGACAATGATGGTATTACTTACTGAGTTAGACATAACTCTTCAGTTTGAGTAATGTGTCGAAATCTTTAGCAAAGACATAATATTTAATATGTGATAGCACAAACTATTACTTTCAAAATCCTTACTCCATTGGATTTAGCTTTGGTCTCCTTTGATGAATTAAGCAAAACAACTGCAGTGTAAATCCATTTCTTGAAACATAACTATGCATTAGTTAGAAGTTTCAGATCAAGGGCAATCTCATCAGTTCATGTTAGAAAGCTATTGTATGGTAAACTTGGTAAAGAAAATATAATTCTAGCTACAGATGTCTCATTTTAGCTTCCCTTTCCCTTTTCAAGCTTTACTGATGCTTTAGTTTGTCCATTGTCTTTCTGCAAGGTGCATCCTTATCTTGACGACCGGAGGAAAATTTTGTGACTGGCTGATCCATATCTCCGACGGTGCTTTCCTCCACAGGCATTCCAACAGTTGGTTGACACAAGCTCAATGTGTCTGAAGGAGTAGCTCATGTTCGGCCGACCATGACTGATGTTGTGGCTACCCTAGACATTGCAACATCCCAGCTGATCCCGGCCTTGCCTACGGGTAGGTTCACCGGACGGGCCCGCCAGCTAGCCTGGCGCCAGGAAGGTTTAGTAGACCGGCCAACCAAGATATCCCTGGGTAGATTCCCGAGCCCAGGAGTCCTCGGGGCAGCATTTAGCGGGCCACAATGGGGTCGGTCGGGCCGACCACTAGCCATTCCTAACACAGTCCAACACGTGGCAACCCACCCTCCCATAGCATCACCGGGACGGGGTGTTTAACACCATCAGCCAGGCCTCACTCAGCAACCCCCGACTTAGGGCGTACCTTGCGCCTCCTACCAGTCGAACGCGTGGCTGTCTACGCTCACTGGCTATTACCCGGCTCGGTCCCTGGCACTCGGACCCTCCAGTCGCCTCTCAGGGTACGGGTTGTCTCGCCCCTACGTCCCCTATCTCATTATATTCAGGGTACGACCCAGTTAACGGGGTTCTGCACACCTTACCCACTTCTGACACTTCTCGTGGTCAGTCCGCCCATCCAGTACCGTCGTACTGCTCGAGCACTCCGCGCCACGCCGCGCCACTCCTAAATACTCCCTACGAGCTGGACAAGTATCACATTCTTGTCTCGTCAATACGGGCAAGGGTTGTCAGCTCCCCCGGCTATATAAACTCTGCACTCCCCCTACCGCAGGTACGTGCGCGCAAGCTCTCTCATCTATTGCCTCCTGTCATTTCCATGCCACTATTATACATGCGGATACTGACTTGACCGTCGGAGTGCCTGACCGGGGAAATCCCCGGCGGGTTTACTAACGATCGTTGTTTTGCAGAGCTAAGCCGGAGCGCCGTCAGGTCACTGCCACCTCACCAGCTCGTGCTACCTGGGAGACCATCCGGTCCTTGGGATCGCCACCTCACTTCGCGACAGGATCACCAACCTTGTGCTCCGGAACCGACCTTCATGTTCGCAGACAGAGCTCCATTTTTGAATCTAAGACAAAAGGGCTAACAAAGACCAAGCACAAGGTAAAAAAAGGATGAACCATATAGAAGAGTTGTTTGTAGATTGGAAAATGAAATAAAAACAAATATTTATAATTATATTGGCACTATTCACCTCTACCAATTTCAAGATGTTAAAATGTTAATAGCAAGTATTTCATTTTTTGAAAAACCAAATTTTAAAATGATAATTCTTTAAAAAAACCTCAACATAATGACATATTTTAACGTTATTAATTTTGAGATAGAAATTTTGTCGATGTTTTTATAAAAAATTAAGTTTGTGAAATACTTTTTTTACATCCCGTTTAAAAAGTTTTTAAATAATAAAATTGAATTTGAATTCTAATAAAAAATTAAATTTTATCATGAATTCAATTCTTATGTTTGAAATGAATTAATAAATAATAAAATTATATTAAATTTCTTGATTTGAAATATATCAAAATTAAATTAAATTCTTATATTTTTATCATTTCATTGTTCATCAATAAAACTTAATATTTATATAGAGAGTTATTTAGTAATTTCAACTTTTCAGATGCATTTCTTTCGCAATTTAAATATAAAGAGGTCTAATTTATTTTGAAAGATTTTAATAGAATTGAATTCTAAATTCTTGTCAATTTTTTTGTTAAAAATTTATTTTAAATGGTGGAATTGAATTCTAATTTATGAAGATATTCAATTCCATCATTTTTCAAATAAACGGTTAAAAAACCATTTCAATTTTGTCAATTAGGGGGAAAAAAGCTCTAGATTTTTGCCTAATCTTGCACCTTGTGGCAGGAAGCGTTGAATTAGTATTTAAAAAAATTCGACGATACTGCAAATTCCAGTTGACTTTGAGTAAGCCACGCGTTGCATGTCCGATCCTTCAATGCATGACTCGGTTCACTTTGACAGAGTATCCCACGCCACGCAGGCTACCTCGTTAATTGACCAATTCAACCATTACTCTTGGTTTCTTTTTTTCTGAAAAACATATTACGTTCAAATGATATTTTACATGTATATATTTGAGTATCATTTAGAGACTATCGACGTCATTCGACAGTCTTCGATCTTCATTCCGAATCAAATTAGACCCTAAGACCACGATGAATCCATTCAATCGTTATAATTTCGATATCATATCATTCTATACAAGTTTTTTTTTGAACATATTATTTTTCAAAATATATATCGTTGGGTGAAAGGAACGACAGGCACCCCAACTCAGAAAAAAATTTAAGCATGTTTTATTACCTACGCAAACATATTAAGTTTATCAAATTTTAAGGGAAAAAAGACACATCCAATAATTTCATCTCATCATTCATTGACCCAGCGCTACAACGTGTATAGATTTATAAAGTATAAAAGCTACCTTAATAGTTATTATAATATATGATTATAACGTATAAAAATTAATCAATAACTATTAGAAAGTATTTAAAATGAGTTTACGATTTAAGATTTTTTACTGGGTAGAAATTGATGGATATCATATGAATGGAAAGAAAGGTGGTGGGACTTTAGTTTCACATTGGGACTTTCTAGTGAATAGAAAGTGAGGTGGAGAATAAAGAGACTCCCTTATGAGTGGGGCTTTAGTCCCACATTGGGAGTTTTAAGGTAAAATGGTTAGTTTATATTGTTTCACAAACATGTTAGTTGTGAACAAATGCTAGGGGAGAGACTCTCTCTCATGCGTGGGTGCGCAGGTGGGGGCTGCAAATCCAGGGCCCGGATTTGTACTGAACCAAGTGAACTCGTGTGCGTGCATGACCTGCGCGGGTCGAATGTCCAACCGGTCGGGGCAAAATTTGTCCAAGCAGATGAACCAACGTTTTGTCAAATTGTTTTTGCTCAAATGTAACTGATGCATTAAATTTTAATTAATACAAAATCAGTAACTCCCAGGCGTTCGGGTCTGGTCGGGTAATTGACAGTAAATGACGATTAATTCATCATTTATTATTGCAAGGGTCTGAGCCTATATAAAGGGGCTGTGATCGAGAGCAAAAGGGACAGAGGAATAGAGATTCTCTTCCACTTTCACCTCGTTCCCGACCTCCTCGATACCGTTCGGGTACATCCTCAGTTTGCCACGAGCAACGAGTGCTCCGTTGTGCCCGTGGTTCGGCTGTTGTATCCTGAGAGACAGAAGTCCATCTGAGCCTCGAAGCACTGCCATAGGAGGATAAATCTATTTCAAGGAAACTGCGCTGCGCAGACGTCAGCATATTCCTGGTCGGTCGGGAGACGTCCGACTACTGCTCGGAAACTCGGGAGCTCGACTCGGGAGCTCAGGAAATACTGCTCAGGAGCTCGGCTCGGGAGCTCGTGAGACACTGCTCGGGTTGGGAGACATTGATCGAGAGCTCGGGAGACTCTGGTCGGGAGCTCGTGATACCTGCTCGGGAGCTCGGGACACCTGGTCTGGAGCTCGGGAATTCAGCTCGGAAGACTGCAGTTTGGGAAAAAGTAGCTCGGGCCACTCAACAGATAAGTTTGAATTATTATTGTAATTTCAATTTATTGTAAATTCTCCGAATTTCCTCCAACAGAAATTACCTAATGAAAAAAAGAAGGATCTATCATCACAACGACCCCTAGAACTGACCACATGAGTATGAAGGAAGGTAAATACAAATGAAAAACGTATGGCGGGGTGAGTTGCAAGTTATAAGTTCTCATAAGGATTCAACCCTTGGCTGTTTGACAGAAATGACATACGTTCATTTCTGTATAGAAGCTACCTAGTAGCCGCTATATCATATAGAAGTTATCCAGTAGCTGCTAGCATATTTAGTGTAAGTTTAGATTTTAGGATTTAAGATTTAGAATTTAAAAAATTTGAACACTATTATATTAAAATACTATTTATCAATTTGGTTAAAATTATAAATTCTAGACTCGTATTAAACACGTTGTAACAATTATTGGGTAACTTCTACACGGTATAAATCATAAATCATAAACTTACACTAAATACGTTGTTACAACTATTGGGTAGTTTGTACACAATATAAATCATAAATCCTAAATTCAGCCTAAATATATTGGACTAGTGTTATTGAAACTACCTAGTAGCTATTATATGTTATAGAAGCTATCTGATAATTTTTATAATAACGCTAGCTCAAGGGATAATTTGTAGATAAAATCATGAGAAACGTCCATTTGTTTTTTTTTTGGGAAAAGAAATGACCTTTTATATAAAATCTAGGACGTCTTTTTTATTGTTATCCAAAATATTTTACAAAAACAATTGTCAAATACAAAATTGATAAGGATAAAAATCAAAAGGACGTTCATTTTTTCTAAATCATCAATACCTCATCTCCACGCAAAATGATACAATTGTCCTCAAGTACTATTCATCTCTCGCATAAATCTTGAACGGGTCAGATGCATGGTAATAGTTATGATTTTGTAGTTGATACAATATGATTTTTTTAAGACTAAAATTGTTCGGTCTCTGAAAAGACTTTAAAGGATATTTTTTAGCCTAAAATCGAGATATGACGAGTTCTACCTCATAACCAATTATAGATCGTTGAATGAGATTCAAAGATATATTATATATCTCATGGTTCAATCGGAGTCAAAAGTTATAGTGTCTCAAAATTAAGAAGTTTGATATTCACGTTGTAACAATTATAAAATCGTAGCTGTTACAAGTGATATTAGTTACGATTTCATAACTGCTACAACTGCGTAGTATTACAATTTCATAATTGCTACAACTAAACTGTCATGCAATTGTAACAACTATGATTTAGTAGCTGCTACACAATTATAATACCTACGAATGATAAATTTTAAATTTTAAAAAGATATAATTTTTTATTCAAATTAAATTATATATATATATATATATAATATTAAATTGAAATTAATTCAAAGATTTATAACTGGTTGCATCCGCCACGGTCAAATTTTAAGGTCAAAAAATATAATTAATTTTTTTTTTCAAAAACTCCGAATAAGTGATGTTAAAAAATTTACATTAATATTGGTTATGAAATCATTATTGCCATACCTATGTAGTAGTTTATATTTTAGGATTTAAGTGAGAGATGAATAATATTAAAGGACAGTTTATCATTTTATAATGGATGGGCGTGAGGTGAGCATCCTTTCGATACTGACGATTCGGAAGAAAATTGACTTTTTGCCATTTGATAAACTATGAACTTAGAAATTCTTGAGGTGCTCAAGTATTTGCTTTGTGACATCCAGCTGAGTCTCACCTGTATGACTGTCATTCAATGATGTGAAGAAAGTGAAAGCTGAAGCTAAACACAAAGGTAATCAACGAACATCTCTAGTTCTTGTCAGTATTAAATAAGCACTTGCCTGGTTTCTTCCTCTCATTTTCCTCACCTTGTTGCTTCCTTTGTTTTCTCTCCAGGGTAATCTCCATTTACAGGGAGGAAAGCCAGTGGAGAGACAAATTCAGGCAGTTGAACACAAAATATAGACACAAAGGTGATCTTTGTTTTTTTTCTTTTTTTATCATGGGCAGCTGTTTTAGTTCTCCCGTCAAGCATTCAAGCCCTCACGATTCCAGACCCTCCGGTGCAGGTAATCTATGTCCACCTCTTGAAGTTTGCATCTCTGGAACCCTAATTTGTTTAAGGGGTTGTCTATTTCTTGGAAAGGTGAAAACTTTCCTTGATCCCCAAAAGCTGCTTTATACCCTTTATGTTGTTTTTTTTTCCCTTCTTGTTCTATTACAGTATGATTTATCAGCAAGAAATTATAAAATCTACATGGAAAGTTATCTTTTGTGAAAAATAATCTTACAGAAGATTTGGATACTTGTGTGATTTTCTTCATCTATGATTGTTCATAGTGTTGAATGTTCAGACATCAGACTGCCCTTTTGCTAATCGATGATCATGGTTTCATCTTTGTTTCTTGTTTCCTTGAACTCAGGTCGATCTGCAGAGAAGACCGGCAGCCGGAGCATTCCTGTATCCGATAGATTGTCTAGCACTACTTTGGGGCAGTCGGTAGGCGACAGCATCGGTAATATTGAAGATGTATGTTTGGAAGGCCAGATCCTGGAGGTTCCGAATCTCCGGATATTTACCTTTGCTGAATTGAAGAGTGCCACTCGGAATTTCAGACCCGAAACAGTTCTCGGGGAAGGAGGATTCGGCCGGGTCTACAAGGGATGGGTTGATAAGAAAACTCTGAATCCAACAAAGAGTGGGGTTGGGATCATTGTAGCTGTGAAGAAACTGAATCCTGAGAGTGTACAAGGGTTGGAGGAATGGCAGGTCACTTGATTTATCCATTTTGTAGTTATAATTAACTAAAATCTTCTGTCTCTTTTTGAGGATTTAGAAGTAGAAACTAAAAGAAATGATAGACTTCCTTCGCTTATGAGTTTTCTTTCATCAAAATAAACACTAACCGAAACTGAAATTACCTTTGTTAGCTGTGTGATCCTATTGCTTCCTAAAATAAGTGAACTAGAAGCTGCAACTAAGATTTTCTACTGATTATTTTCTAATTTTGTTAATTCCTTTGAACAAGAGAAAACGATGATATGCCGCATGTTACCAAAAGTCTTAAACATTAAGCTATTTTGTGGAATTTGCTGATTGTAGATTCTTCTGTACTTTCCCTATGCGAAAGTTCTCCAATATAAAACTCTTTATTGATGAAACTAAGTTTCCTTTAGATTGTTCATTGCTAAAATGAACAATCTGAAGTAGTCAATTGATACCATCTCTTTCGGTTGCTGCTCACTTTGCTAAGTTTCTTGTTTATCTTATGAACTTAGTTTGGTTTCTCAGTCATGCTTCTTAAATTGCAGTCTGAAGTGAACTTTCTTGGAAGGTTGTCACATCCCAACCTTGTTAAACTCTTAGGCTATTGTTGGGAGGACACGGAGCTTCTACTTGTTTACGAGTACATGGCCAGAGGGAGCTTGGAGAATCACCTTTTCCGAAGTTTGTATTTGTTGCTCACTCCAATTTAAATTGTTTATACCAACTTGATGCTGCTAAATTATGATATAGAGTAAGCTTATAAATCTGTTAACACTAACTTTAGCAATGATTGGAAACTCATCTACTGTTTTGCATCTTCTCTGTGAGAAGCCTCATGATATAATCGAAAAATATTCTCATTCGAAAAATATTGCGGTTGACAGTTATTTGTTTTCTGAAGTTGTCTAAAGTTTAATCTTGTTATCGACTCAAGTGTAAACGAATTGAATACTTTGATAATTGGCAGAAGGGACAGCTTTTAAGCCACTTCCATGGGAGCTCAGGCTGAAGATAGCAATTGGTGCTGCTCGAGGTCTTGCATTTTTACATGCATCTGAGAGAAAAGTTATATACAGAGACTTCAAGGCCTCAAATATCCTCCTTGACTCGGTACACCGGATGCTTGTTTGATCATCCCAAGCCTGCATTCTCTTCAATAGAGATACCAATGGCCAATGTTTTTTACTTGTGCAGGACTTCAATGCGAAGCTTTCCGACTTTGGTTTGGCAAAGAATGGGCCCATTGGAGGGCAATCACATGTTACCACGCGAGTTATGGGCACTCAGGGATATGCAGCTCCGGAGTATGTCGCGACAGGTATCCAGCATTTTGTTTTCTTGCCATGTCAATTAAAATACTTTTCAAGTAGGTTATTACACATAAATGAGACAATTTCAATGCACTATTTTGACATCAATGAATGTGGTTCTATACAAATCATGCCAACCATCATTCGTGTTGTTCATGTTGTCATTCACATTTGTTAAAAGTGTGTGTGACCTCGCTAATGCATTCATATGTCTGTCGATTATTTGGGGATATTCAGTCATTGTTGCAGGTTCTTCGCAGTTCATTACATTCGTGTGTATTATTTTGAGAAGTAGTAATAGAGCTTTTCTGAGTATATGATAGAATTTGTATTGTGGTTCCAAAACTCATGATGATTTAGATGCTGATAGATTTTTTTTACCCCAAATCTTTGTCATATTAATTTGTAAATGAGACAAGTCTCATTGTTCAGGACATCTATATGTTAAAAGTGATGTCTATGGATTTGGAGTCGTGTTGCTTGAATTGCTCTCCGGTTTGCGGGCACTTGATGAGAGTCGCCCAAATGCTCAATACATCTTGGTAGATTTTGCTAGGCCATTTCTTGCGGACGGCCGCAAGTTGATTGATCTGATGGATCCTAGGTTGGGGCGGAAGTATCCGTTAAAAGCTGCCCAGCAGGCAGCACAACTTATCTTAAGTTGCATTTCTGTCGATCCAAAAGGCCGGCCATCCATGAAGGAAGTGGTTGAGATTCTTGAGAAAATTGCAGAGATAAAAAAGAAAACCAAAGAAGTCTAAAGCCAAGGTCACTGAGCCAGGATTGAAACGAATGTCTCGATTCGATGCAACAGAGATCACCCAAACTCCAAGTCATACACCTCCGAATGGTGCTCAAGGTAGCTGCAATTCTCCAAGAACAAGGCGACAGAAAAGATCTTGCTCTAGTCAATGCAGCTTGGAATCAATCTTCAATTTCTATCCATGTTGACCTTGATATTTGCAAAGCGAAGGTTATAAATGGATTTTATTGCTATACAATTGTTTATAAGAATTTGTAGGATTAAGTATGAACCTAGCTCTCAACATGATTCCGCTGTATTTTCTTCATGTATTTGGTGTCCTTTTATCTGGGTGAACCATTTTTGTCTGGATCCTTTCTGACAACTTTTCGAGCCATTTTGTCTGAGTGAATCAACCAACTCAATTGTTGTTTGTATCTTGGTTGAACTCAACTCACTTCACCTCGATTTAAGGGTGACAATATATACATCTAGCTCGAGTCATCACTCAATGCTCAGATACAAAAGTTTGAAATTTTGATTCTTTGGCATCTCAAGAACTTAAAGAGCTCAAAAATGTTCAAGAACAGCAAGAGAAGATCATGTAAATTGAAATACCGGAAATTTCAAAATAATGTCAAACTGGAAGTACTTCTGTACACAAACCTAGTTTTATTTAGTCTCACTGAAATCCAAATGTTAAAAAACAGAGAGAGTCATTGGACGTGCCTAGAAACTGTGGCATATACCAAACTTTGCAAAACTATACATGATTACAAACTCCAAATTTGGTGTGAAGGGTGTTGGCGCATCAGCAATTCTGGTAGGCACAAGAATAATCAAAAACCTTTACAGCTAAACTACACGAAGTTTAGTTTCAAGATGGCTGGAGTAGGAAACAATCGTTTCCAAAATCAGTTTCGCAGCCATGAAATGCTTAGAACCACCATTGGAAAGAATCTTATATTCCACATTTCCTTGGAGGAACCAATGAAGAGTACATTCATCTCAATTGAGGTGATATCCTATTCTGTTCGAAGAGGCTACCCTTCAAAGATCAAGAAAGCACTGATGAGCTTCCCCATGATGATCTGGTGGTTGTTGATGGGGCAACATGATGAGCAGAAAGTTTGATGGTATGAGCATTTGTAAGTTTGTGCACATCAATGCACTCCTTAAGGTCATCATCGCATGTTATTAGGATCCATTCAGAGTCATCATCAAGGTATTTGATATCCACTGATGTTGTATCAGCTATACCGAACCGCCGCATTATCTCTTGCTTTAAATCTAGGAAACCCCAAGCAGGATGTAATCTGAATATTACTTTCTCTTCCCCACAAACTGCTTTGACCTTTAACAAATCGCGCCGATGCAATGGCCAGAGGGACTTATTTCCTGAAGAACGATGATCAATTTGTAACTCTTGACTTTCAGTTCTAGCGACAGAGTCCGGTGCTTGTTCAGTTGGGAGATGCAGTTCTATGGCCCCTGTAGTATCTTCTACAAATGCAAGTTCATGAGCATTACGCGCACACTGCTTTTGTTCAATGGAACAACCCTGACTTGAACTAGAGTTCTGACTGCACGAAGATGAGGAAAGAGAATTCGACCCAGATGTGCGTGAAGTGAATCCACCTTCTACCACTTCGTTTACATTCGAGGACTCAGGGTGATCATGTTGGTTGGAGGGGGAAAATGTGTTCTCCACTGTTACGTTATTATCTGACCAAGTGGTTTTAATGAAGTTCTCATACAGGGAAGTGAACTGAATGCCTCCTGCAGGACCATGGACAGAATCTAATACCACTTGCAGTTTCTTCAAGGAATGACCGACTTTCTTGATCTTTCGCGAAGGCCATCGACTAATCCCATGCTGCCTACATATTCTTTTCAGAGTAGTAGGGCACACTGAAAACAAACACAAGAATTTTTCTTTATCCAAGTATATGAATAACATGCTTTAACAGTTACTCTGAACTCATAAGGTATGATGCTACCTCCAAGGCTCTTGGCAGCATCCTTTAAGCTACCTGCAAAATATTTCTGAAGCTCCTGCAGATTAACAGTTTTCTCAGTCTTCGTGCGCCTCTTCTCCGTCGCCTTTTCCATATTCAGAACACTAGTTTCAGCTGAAAAAGAAACTGTATAGTCATCATGGGAATCATCACACAGCTGGGTGAATTCCGGCATTACTGCATCTGAGGGGTGTGTGGTCACTCTGAATCTCTCAAATTCCTTTTTCATAGGCTTCCCTTGTGTTTCTTGTGATTTCATCCCGTCAACAAGTGGTTTTGGATCAATCTCTGAAATAGATTTATCAGAAAGTATTGCTGAAGGGATATTTTTCTCATTGTTTTCCGATACAGTCTCCTCCTCTAATTCTTTAGTTGCCACAACCCTTAACGTTCTGCTCCCTTGTTGTATTGTGATGGACAAAGAACTAAGCATCAATTTCTGCACTTCACTTCCTATGCAATCGACAGGTAAAAAGAACTCCAACACAAAGTCTACATTTCCAGTATGAATACATCGGAGCCGAATAGCAACTGCAGCTCTCAAGTTGAATAACTTAGCATGGTGCGATAACGGATATTCGATCTTGCTAAAGTCTGTTATATTCGACGAGAAGCATGGTTGATTTGTCATAAATGCTTTACCGACGATGCCTTGGCCTCTAAACAAGTGGTGCTCAGAGCAAGCTTGCTGAAAATCCTTCATGCTAGGATCTTGCACATAGCAAGCATCATCCACAGTCGAAATACAATCCATGAAGGTTTCATCAGAGTGCCAATTTCCCTTCTTGCCTTGTTGGAGGCATGATGCCCATGTCTGAGCTAATGGCAACCTGTGGGTCTTGCAAGCAGTCTGCAAAACCATCCGGATCTCCGATAAGGCAGCTCGGTAAGAGTCACCAGTCATCTGGCAAAGAACAGATGTGTATTAATGTGATGCTAAATTCAATTTGTTTTCAGGAGTTTTTGTAGCTCACCTTTAAATCAGGAACACTAAAAACTTCAGAAGTCCTAAGATCAACTGCCTGCAATAACAAATTCCAGTAAGCAAAATAGAAGGGGAAAAAAAAGCAGCAGGAATCAAACTATGAACTTGCCTGAAAAGCATTGCAAATCTTCTCAATATCAGAACTGTAATTGACCTTTTGTGTAGTCATCACTAGCTCCACAACCCCTAAACAAGATTGATTATCTTTCTCAAAAACCGGCAGGGCTATCGTGCCCCGAACATCGTACTGCTGAGCATCCTTCACACGAGGGTACTCATAGCTGCTGAAGAATCGGACGTCCGGTGACCACTCCGGCAACTTCCACAGAAACACCCGGCCAGGCAATCCCACGGCTTGATGAGAGTCCTCATCGGCCAAGAACTGGTACCTAGTTGAGGCCGACCGATAATTGACCAGCCTTTGGCAGTTGAAATCTAGGAAGAAAGGTTGGCCACAGGTAGTAAGGACCTGTTTTCCCCCTCTCATGACAGGCACCCAAACCTGAACAAGAACATCGCCGTCTTTATGCGACTCCTTGATGTACCTAAGAGCGCGGTTCAATCTTTGTTTCACAGTAGGCTGAGTTTGCCAGATCTTGTCTGGTTCATAACCAACTTGTGTGGAAGATTGAACAGCAGCAAAAACTGGTCTCCCTGCATCAACAGGCAAAAAGTTGGTAGAGGTGCTTGTTTGCTGGAAATCAGCTGAGTAATCAAAGTCTGGCCCTGATAGAAACTCATCCAACAGGTCCAAATCGATCCCCACAGAATCTTCCATGAGATAGTCTCTCTCTCTCTCTCTCTCTTCACAGCCCCATAGCAATCTCTCAGGAATACGATCCCTAAAAGAACAGCAATCAAAGAGATGCAAGACAAACTGCAAAAAGCACATCATTCACAAAGAGAACAAACCAAAGGAGGAATTAGTAGCAAAAAGAAATGGAGAAAATTGATGGCCACTGGTCAAAAAATCCAAACTCGTTTGCTTTCTGCAGAAAAGAACATCTCAAGAAGGTATTATTACCTTTACACTTTCCAGAAACCATTTCCAGAAGAACTAGTCTTTCTCGCGGAGTTTACTGAATCAGATGCGAAGAAGGAGAAAAGTTGCGAGTCTGTGTGGCGCCATCGAGAAATCAACTCTCCTCAAGGGCATACGTTTCCAGAAGCAGTATCTCCGTCCTCAAACCTGAATCCTGAAGAATTTGTGGCGAGGAATTTGAAGCAGTTGTCCCACCAGCAACGAAATTGCCAGGATTGTCCCCTTGGAAGAACAGAGCCCAGGGGCAAAAGAGGAAAGGCCAGGATCAACGAAGCAAATACGAATCCAGATTCTCCTTCATTCTCATTTGGGATCTCGGGAGATATTCATGATTCACACTCTGTTAAAAAAAATAATCTTTTTTTATAAAAAAATAGAAATCTCGCACAGAAATTCAGAAACCAAAAGAAAAAACACACACACACCGGAGATCGAAGACGAGTTGGCACCACATGGTGGTCCTAAGATTTGCAAGAATCTTTCACCAAATAAAACAAAAGGCGTGCGTGCAAGAATCTTCAATTTTTACTGCGCGATGATGAACTCCAGGAATGGCAAAGAAATTCTTCAAGCGATCGCCATCACCCGCCACTGCCACCCTTGGAACTGTTTTTTTTTTAAAAAAACACGGACCAATGAGATGAGATGAAAACGTCCGATCCAGTTGGCTACGGAAACAAAAGGCTCAAAATTGAGTTGAGAATTTCAGATGGCGACTCGTTCGCGACAAGAGAGGACTAGAAAACAAACAAGCAAATAAAAAAAAGAAAGGGAGAAAAAATGGCTGCCCACAGCTCCATCAGCATCGAGCAGATACGTATCCTTCCTCCTTTTCGTGATAAGGATGTTACCTCCATTTCAGAGTTAATGGGACACATCAATCTTACTTGTTCTTGGCTACAAGAAAGGTTTTTACTAATCGATCAGTATATTAGCTGCGATAGTTAATTATTTACGGGATTAAAATTAATAGAGCCATAAGTGATTGTTGTTATTTTTCTTTCTTGTCCATCCAAAATGCATTGATGATTAATACGTGAATGTTGTCATCTTAAAATTTAAGGGTCAAAATTTGATAAAGCTAATATATCCGCTCTCCTCACGCATTAGCCACAACATCTGGACTATTAACTCTCGTGATTTATCTCCTCCGTGTTGATCTTGAAACGGATTGACGGAGACGTTGGAGACGAGCGAATTGTCTTTTGTCATTTTTTTTTTCCTTTCTGAATTATGATGCATTTTGTAGAATTTTTTTTCTTCCAATGAAAAATGAAACTATGAAATAATGGGGTTTTGGACTGTCTATCACGAATACTTTCTCATATATCTACGGCAGGTGAAATTTTTTTATAAAATTAAATCGATTATCTCATATTCAATTTTTATATCATTCATAATTTTTTTTCCACAGATATAATTGAGATAGAAAATAGACGAAGATTTATCACTTAATATCGAGATTACATAGGCATAAATTCTTATATCTTACATAACTCACCCATCTATTTTTCTTTTAGTCATCATTATTGATCTTTTCTGTGTTGAATTTGAGACAGAGACTAGTGGAGACGTCAGAAACTAGAACTTCTTCTTTGTCACTTTGCTATGTTTGATGGAGAGGAGAGGAGGACGTGGAGGGAGCAATGCTAATGACTTAATTTCTTTTTTTTTTAAATTAAAAAAAGGAAGTTGGATTGAATGAAGTCATTTTTGTCCACTTAAAATTTTATTTTTTTTAAAGAGAGAAAATATTTCAGTTTTTAATTAATCGAAATATTCTCGAATTTTTCGTTATGGCCCTAATTAATAGAGAAATTCCATTTTGTATTTATTTTCTCATTTCATCCATGGGCAACACACATAAGACCAAGCAAAAAAATAATTGAAAATAATAATATCATCTTATATTTATCTGTTAAATTATTCGATATATTTTTTTTTTCAATTTTTTACTTATTTTTTTAAGTTCTAACAAATTTGAATTAAAAAAAAAACTTTGCTCTTCCTTAGTATATTTGAAAGGAAAATGATTCCTAAATTTAAAGATTTTTTTTTTAAAAAAGGTAAACTTCGAAGACTCTCTATATATCATCTTAATTTTTTTATGTTTGTATCCAACTTTTTTTCATCATAAAGTGACGAGTTCTCACTACAATAATTTAAGATTTAACTTGTAGAACAGTTGAGCTGAGTACAAAGTAAAGTACATTTGTTTGGTCCTAATTAAAGAAAGAAATGGTGTGAATTTTATTCTTGAAAATTAGAATGAGAGTTGCTTTCACAAGAGAAAAGGTTGGTGTGCTCCCTAATTAGAAGCCAATTAAATGGCTGAATTTTTGAAAGGGCCAAACAGTGACGTCGATGCAAATAATTAAATTTGTTTCCTTCCTTTGTTAAAAGAAGATGAGCATGATCCATCAACATTGAACAAATCTTTATTCAATTCCTTATGCATACAGCTTTACCATTTGCTCTTTTTTTTTTTTTTTGCAAATTCACTCTTGACACTTTAAAATATCAACTTTACACCCATGCTTATAGTTGACAATGTTAAAACTAATATATAAAAACAATTATATATTATTTTCTATAGTTTTATATTGAATTTAATGATATAATTGTTTTGTAACGTTATTAATATTATACTGAATGAACTATAGTAAAAACAATACATGTGACAAGTGAGGGCTAAAGAACAAGAGACAACCTGAGACAAGGGATAGGTAATAGGTGATAGGTGTAGGATTTAATCTTTATTTGATGGGTTAATATTTGATTAACAATACATAATAATTGTCGTTAAGAAATTTAAATGTACAAAGGGGGTTTAACTTATTGGATGTGAATTTAATGTGTAGATTCGTTAATCCAATTCATTAATATTAATAAATTATTAATGATGAATGAGCTTTAAGATGGATGATCCCTATGTGAAGGGCTTGACGTATAGAAGGAAGAAACTTCCTTTGATTTGGGCATCATCTTGAATCTTGGATCAAGAGGATTTTGGAGAGTTTCTTTTTATTTTTTTTGGACTCTTTCCTATTGAGTCCAAGCTCTAGTGCGGCCTAATCTTTCATAATATCATTCCGTGTTTATAAGAACTCTGACAATAAGTAAGAAATAATGTCCCTTGTGATAGATTCAGGTTAACCTTCGCTTGCAGTTGTATTCGAATTTCAATTTTGCCTTATTCAATAATGATAACTAAATCCTGTTATAGATACATTCTTTAGTTTATTATTGATGTATCACAGTGCTTCTCATAGGTGCCAAGAGATGTAAAGAAAAGAAAGACATGATTCACACAAAATAACTAGGCATTTTCACCTCGGCATCGAACATAATTAAGGTCAGCTCAAGACTATGGTGTGGAGAGTGTTCTACACGCGAGAAAGTTGAAACCCTCCCCGAGGTTGAAATTAATATTCTAAGAATCTTGTAGGATATTTGAGGAAAAAAAAGGCAAAGTGATATTGACTATAAATTGTACAGATGGTTTGACTAATTGAGTGGATGCCAGCTACAAAAATAAAAAAATAAAAAAAAAAATAAAAGGGAGGCTTGAGTTGTTCACAAACCCTAAATCCATGATGTAACAATCCATCCAAAGTTCAACTCCTACTTTTTTAAGCCATCCAAGAGGAGCAATTGCGTTTGCACCAGTTGCTTGGGCACACGAAGTAGTGTATCAGACTTCTTTATCAAAGCCAATAATTGAAGTTCAAGATGCTATGTTTAGATAATTCATATGATGATTCCTTTTTCGATCTCATAGATATTTACCAATAATAGTATTTGTCCTTTTATGAATTAGAACATATTAACGATTCCAGTGTAAAATTAGCAAGTGTAACTGTGAAGAAACAAATAACTTAACCAGGCATGGGTCGACTATTTTTTTTAAACTAAAATTTTATGACTTTTTTTTAATGTTATTTTTACCTAGCAAAGAACATAACTAGAGAATCTGCATAGTTTTATACAATAATATCGACCCGACCCACAGATTGAATGAAAAGAGTACGAGTGAGGAAGAGAAATGCAGTTCAACTAGAGAAAAGGGGGGGAAAAAATTGGAAAGGCGTTTCAAATCTCTCAAGTTAAATGGAAGTTAAATTACAAGAGTGATTGGGGATGGATGACTAACACCTATATAAATAATTAATTTTCCCCAAAAATTCTGAGAGAAAGGATTATGAATCCATTACGTTCGGATCATTTTAGTTGATTATTAATATAACAAACTAATTATGGGATTAAGTAATGCTTTGGCATTTGAGATTGTGCCTTCAAAGAAAATTTATCTAAAGGCAAATGGAAAAAAGTACTATGCGATCAAAGATGAACATCGTTCTGTGTGGATGAAGGATCCTCTTCGGCCACTTGATTAGTGAACTCGAGGCCTGTTGGTGAAAATGTGGCTCAAAGAAATGTTGCTACACTCAAGCCAATTCAAATACGTGGTAGAAATAGATGTGAAAGATGGTTACGTTACGGGCGAAAAAGGCACGAGTCAAAGTTGAAAGATCTCAAGGTATTTTCATTATATTCAATTATAGCAAAAAATTATTATACTCATTTTAGACATCTCTCACAATCTGTTTGTTAGAAATTTATTCCTTCAATAATTCTGAATATATCTCCTTGGTATTTGACTTAGTCAATTCACGACCGTCGAAACTTCCGGGAGGTTGCTTTCGGAGGAAGCAAACTGATTCATATTTCATGTCGAGGCTAGTGTTGGACATTATCTCCGTAAAACGATATTGCTCCGCTACTGGTACTCACGGATAGCAGCAATTCGTTTCCAAGATACAACGACGTCGTCTCGGAATAGTAGCACTTCAAATTCCAAGACCGGCGAACCTTCTGTAGGCTTCTCGAACTCTCGATGCAGAAGAGGGAGGAGTATAAATGCTTATATTGAGTGAATGAATTGATCTAGTGGAGGGATCTATTTATATTGAGTGAAGAGGTAAGTACCCTTTGGTTTGGACAGATCTGGACCATTCATAATGAAAGGGTATAACCCTTTAAAGGTCATTTAATCTCGTCCATTGATCTGAAGAGTTATAACTCTTCAGATCCATCTTGATCTCGGCCGTCAGATTAGAACATTTAATCCGACGCCTCAGATCCATTCTCCCTCTTCACATTCAGATCTTTGATCCGACGCTCCATATCGCACTTTCTTGCGATCTGTCCAGATCTTTGATCCGACGACCACCATTGAGCGTATCTTGAACAATTAATTTCTCATTCACCCTTATCCGGTTTTGAGCAAATAAATAGTCCAGATTTATCTATGCGAAACGTAGATTTCGATTTTGAAGTCAAACTTGACTTTCAACGATCGATGGCATCAAAATCGTATCCAACACTGTTTTCAAGTTATGTAAAGAAAGGTAATCACGAGGTCAGCTTATAGCTAGCCGCTAAGTGACTAGGAGCGGGAGAAGTTTGTCCCCGAAGACATGCACCTGTCGGAAATTGATCCATGTCTCATAGTAGTAACTGGATACACTAGTGGGGATATTTTCATTATATTCAAACATCACAAAACTATATAGTTTCAGGTTCAGTTAAAATCAAATAGACCAAATTGAATTATTTAAAATCAAAGTAATCATTTTTTAGAACAACCAAACCGATCGAATTTTATCATCAAAATCGAATTGATATAAAATCAAGAGGGGGTGAATATCATTAGGAACTTTACATATAAAAAATGAGTAGATAGTAATTAAATCAACAAGAGTTAGCACAATAGAAATAACAAATTAACTTAGACTGATTCAATCAAGTAAGACAAAGACAATAATAATATCTAACAGTTTAAGCATGCAAGTTGATCAACTATGCCAGTAGAATAGACACAACAATTTAAAAAATAATTTTTATTTTTAATTTTTCCTAGGTGGAAAACATTACAAAAAAGAATAAAAAATGTTTAAGTATAATAAAACAAATTAAGGCAACATTAAAACAAATAAAAATGTTACTAGGGTTCACCGTGTCTCCTAGGGTATAGTTTGATTTAGGATGGCAGCCAGATACCGCCGCCGGTATCCAAACGATAATTGGACGTGTATATTGTTGGGACCGGTGCGTACGGCTAAAGGGGGGTGAATAGCCGATCACCCATTTCGATCGCGGTTCTCTTTCTACATGTTGTTAGTGCGCAAGCGGAATAACAAATAACTAAAACTAACTAGGAGAGACAAACCGATTTACGTGATTCGAAGATAAAGCTCCTACTCCACGGCTGTCCGTAAGGTGGAGGATCCCGATCCGTCGGTGGATAAGTCCCCGGAAGACCTTCGGCTAGCTCTTGTCGCTCCTTGTGGGTGGAGAAACCTCACCACAAACTCTTGACAATCCCTGAGCACTTGGAGACTACTAATAAGCTTTATCCAAGCTTATTTCTGTTGGGGCAATCTATGATCCGGAGTGACCATGTATTTTGATGTTTGGGCAAAGAGTTTAAGTTAGGTTTACCCTTGTATTTGATATGTGTATTTGAGTGTGTAGGTTTGCAGGATACACATAGACTTAGTTGGACGTCTTCGGGTCCGGTGAAGGATGGCATGGGGACACAAGCTGTAGGCTTGCATGCATCCGAGGGACTGTGGACAAAGCAGGGACGATGAGCCTAGGGAAGCGAACTTCGAGACATACGCGAAGGATGGCATGGGGAGACGAGCCGTGAGCTTGCATGCATCCGAGGGACGAGAGCCAAAGTTTAAGAAGGCTTGAAGGCAACAGGTCGAGACTGCTGGAAGCAGGAAGGATGAGCCGAGGGAAGCTCACTTCGAGGCATACCCGAAGGATGGCATGGGGAGACGAGCCGTGGGCTTGCATGCATCTGAGGGACGCTAATAACCATTTGGACTTACGTTGTCAATGCTTCACCTTGGACTTATACCGCCAATGCGTATGCAATGCAAACATGCATGGATCCTATCACAAGACATCCCCACACCTAACCTCCCCAAGAGTTAGGATTTTTACTAAACCGGGCTTTTTAAAACCTCTCCAAGGCTCCCCCATTATTGGACTTACAAAGACTTTTTAAGAACCTCTTCAAGATCCCCCTTTGCCAACCAATGAGCAACAATGCTCCCCCTTTACCTAAGTTTCCCCTTGACCTAGGATTTCTTGCAAAGGCGTGTTTGGTTTCCCACTTAAACCTAACACTTCTCCCTCTTTGCCACACATCAAAAGGACTCCAACAATCACCCTCTTATTAGATCCTTTAACCTCTAATGATCATAAATAAAATATATTAACCCCCCATAAAATTATACACTTGTTTTTCATCATTATGACACTTTTCGATCGCTGAAAAATAGTTTCAGCCTATATCAGTCAACTGAGACAGTTACCAGTCGACTGATCCATATCGAAAAACCATATAGTAGCTAGTCTCTCTCCAAAAATACTGTTACCAGTCGACTGCCCCCTCTACCAGTCGACTAGTACCCTGAAAACTATATTTTCAGCATTTCTGACCCAATTTCAGAAATGCACCAGAAATTTCACAAATCTCTAAAAATTCTTAAATTTTGTGGAGAGATTTGTGGTACCCGTGTCTTCTTGGGAAAAATAAATTTAAAAATGTATCTATCACCAATTCTAAGATTGACACAAAACTCAAAATTATCTAAATGGTCCAATTTAACCTTGACCTAAAGTCCTAGTTTTGATCTCCTCTTGATGTATCTGCCCATACCAAACCACAATGCATCCCCAGCATTGCTTTACATGACATCTATACATCAAAAATCAACTTCATGCAATATGATCCCAATGTCATGTTTTCATGTATGAAACACACACCCAATATGCCAAAATCTTAGAATTGAGACTAAAGTCCGTTTCTAACTCCTTTGTCACATTCCATGACCCATCTAGACTTCCGGGAGAAATCCTCCCGAGATTCATAGACCATGGGTCCCAACTTGACTCCTAGAGTTTCCCCTTGAGCTCTTAGCCTTAGCCACCTCCCTAGGTGACTCAACAAATACTAGGCCACACCGGTGTACCTCCGGTGACTCTTGGCCTACAACCTTAACTTTCTTAACTTTGGACACCTTATCCTTGGTTAAGCACTTCTTCCCTTTAACTTTGGATAACTTGTCCTTAGTTAAGGTCTTTTTACCCTTAAATGACACTCCCTTGCCATTCTTGGACTTCTCCTCCTTGCCATAGCTATATGCTACCCTAGCATATTTCTTTTCATTGGCATCGGAGAACTTAGATCGGTATCCTAAACCCGACCTATCATTGTTGAGTTTTTGACCACCCAACACCATACCTAAACCCTTAGATCCAATAGTGAACTTATCTAGGGGTTTCTTTAATTTATCAAGCTTTGCCCTTAAAGCTAGATTTTCCCTTTCTAGGTTCTTAAACCTAGAGTCAACATGTTCACTTTGGACATTCCTAGACCTACCCATTCTAGGCATGTGTCTCCCCTTCTTGGGATTAATGCCTTGGTCCTTAGGTCTTATGGTCTTGGATTTATCATGATGCATGATTTTCCTAGGGGTTTGATCTACAATATTAACGCTACTCCTATCATGATATTTAAATCCAAAATTATGCATGGGTAAATAATTTTCATTATTTCTAACATGCATAGAGGAATTTGAATTATACTTAAAGTTAGAGATTACCTCCCTTACCCTTGTAGCTCCCCCTTGATGTGAGCTTTTCTTCTTCTCCTTCCTCTCCCATTTTCTCAAATGCTCTAATTTTTTGAATTCTCTTTTCCTTGAGCATTCAGTGTGGTAGTGTCTTAGCTCACCACACGTGAAACACCTTATATGCTTCTTCTTCTTCTTTTCCCTACAACCCATGTTAGAATTTAAAGAAATTGACTTGGGTTTAGGGTTTACCTCCTTTTTCTTATCCTTTGGACACTTGTCCTTATAGTGTCCTTTTTATTACACCCAAAGCAAATAATGTGGTCCTTTGACTTTGTCTTGGTGGAGGTGAAAGCTTCTTCTTGCTCTGGTATTGTGGATGGTCTCTCCTCCCCCTCAATCTTTGTAGTGAAGACTTCTTCTTTCCCTTTTGATGAAGTGGATGATTCTTCAATTTCTTGTGCCACTTCACTTGAGGAGATGGATGAATCTTTTTCTTCTTTCTCCTCCTCTTCGGACGTTGAGCTTCTTTCCTCATCCGATTGGTCATTCTCTTCTTCTTGGACCATTAAGCTCATTTCCTTGGGCTCTTCTACTACTTGAGCTTGTGTAGGATTTTGATGTAAATCTATTATCTTGCTTCATAGCTCGTGAACATTTTTGTATTGGCCTACACCACTAATTATATCATTAGGTAAAACCTTAAGTAATATTGAAATTACCTTCTCATTTGCCTTTGATTGTGTTTGTTGCTCCTTGGTCTAATATCTTGGTCGGAGCTTCTTCCAATCTTATCCTTTGTGGCTTTAAATGTTTCTTTTAGTGTGATCATTAGATCCCAATCCATATTGAACCATACCTCTATCCGCATCCTCCAATAATTAAAACTCTCATGGTCGTAGGGAGGTGGAGCATAGATATCGTCCCCTAATCTTTCTTCGAGCACCATTTCCTCTAGCTCTTGCTCTCCCGGCGGTTAGTCCGTAGACAAGCGACCCCGGCTCTAATACCACTTGTTGGGACCGGTGTGTACGACTAGAGGGGGGTGAATAGCCGATCACCCACTTCGATCGCGGTTCTCTTCCTACACGTTGTTAGTGCACAAGTGGAATAACAAATAACTAAAACTAACAACTAGGAGAGACAAATCGATTTACGTGGTTCGGAGATAAAGCTCCTACTCCACGGCTGTCCGTAAGGTGGAGGATCCCGATCCGTCGGTGGATGAGTCCCCAGAAGACCTCCGGCTAGCTCTTGTCGCTCCTTGTGGGTGGAGAAACCTTACCACAAACTCTTGACAATCCCTGAGCACTTGGAGACTACTAATAAGCTTTATCCAAACTTATTTCGTCAACCTTTGCCCAGCCAAATCGAACTCTCTTAAATAGAGCTTAAGGCTGAAACACCCATTACCAGTCGACTGGTGCCAACACCAGTCGACTGGTCCACCTCGGATTCGAATGTTACAACCCAACGTTTGAATTCCAGCCGACACCATATGATCAGTCGACTGATCTTTCTGTGTTCTTCATCAGTCGACTGATCCAAGCATCAGTCGACTGTCAACTCCCTAAACCTAGGGTTTCCCTTCCCGAGTACAATTCTCTCAACACTCGGACCCTCACCACTCGGCTGACTCTTCATCCATCAGCCTCGACCTGTTGCCTTCAAGCCTTCTTCGACTTCGACTCTCATCCCTCAGATGCATACGAACCCGTGACTCGTCCTCATGCCATCCTTCGCGTATGTCTCGAAGTGCACTTCCCTCGGCTCATCATTTCTACTTTGTCTACGGTCCCTCGAATGCATACAAGCCCACGGCTCGTCTCCTCATGCCATCCTTCACTGGACCAGAAGCCGTCCAGCTAAGTCTATGTGTATCCTGCAAACCTGCACACTCACATACACATATCAAATACAAGAGTGAATCTAACTTAAACCTTTTGCCCAAACATCAAAACATATGGTCACTCCGGACCATAGATTGCTCCAACATATATGTTGATTGCCACATCATTGCTTAAGGTTTCCTTGAGTTTTTTTTTTGAGGATATCAGTACTCGTCCAAAATTTATATGGCAGGGATAGATGCTCCCACTCGGGAAAGGCTACAGACTATTATAAGGTTCCAAATGGGGGTATGCCTTTCAGATATCTTGGGATCCCTATAGCCTTTCAGAAGCCGAAGATCTCAGACTATAGCGCACTGATAGACTCTCTCATCAGGAAGATCAATTCATGGAAAAAGAATACCCTACCTTATGTTGGGAAAGCCCAGCTCATATTGTAAGTACTTCAAGGTATGGAATGCTATTGGATGTCCATATTGCCTCTTCCTTGTGGAGTTATAGAGCGCATATATATTATCTACAGATCCTTCTTGTGGACTACCAAGAACTCGCCTATAACATTGTTAGAATTATGTTGGCTGAAGAAAGAAGATGGTTGTGGATTTGAGAGACTTAAAAGCATGGAACCTTGCCTTATTGGCTAAGGCTCTATTGCATATACAGGACAAGTAAGACACTATGGATAAGATGGGTGCATCACACGTATTGATAGAATGTGGGGATTTAGGAGTGGTAAGTCAAACACATGGACTTCCCACTCATTGAGAGGGTGTTGACCATCAGAGATAGTGTTTTGGCCATGGAAGGTAGTTCAAAGGCTACAAGGAAAACCCTAGTTGCATAGTTCAGTCAAAGGAAAGGGAGTGTCTAGAGAGCCTATGATCACTTCAGAGATGCCAGGCCCAAGAAACCATGGGTGAAGTTAGTGTGGCAGAAATACATCCAGCTGCCGAGCCATACTTTTACTTTGTGGCTTTTGGCACATGGGAGGCTTCCGACACAGTTGGACAAGATTACCTAGAGGATAGATGGTGCACCTTTTTCCAGTTGGAGGAGACATTGGAGCACACCTTCTTCAGATGTGGGCCGATTAGCCATCTCTAAGGGAGGGTCAGAGCATGACTGCAAATGCATTTAGAGATGACCACTTATCGGTGTATGCTGCAGACTTTCAGATTGAAGGATCATGTAGATCGACTATAGTGGGGTGAATAGCTTTACAAATAAAAACTTAATCTCTTGCTTTTAAACTTAGCAAGGATCATAGTTTGCAAAATCGCGATCCTGGATCGTAGGATCGTACGATCCTACGATCCTACGCCAGAAATCGATCCAGAATCGCGCAGAATCGTTTTTCGTAGCAGGATCACAGCAGGATCGGTAGGATCGGACAGAATCGGACAGAATCGTATAGGATTGGACAGAATCGGAGCAGAATCGGAGCAGGATCGGTGAAAGCTTCAAGAGGTCATAATTTTTGACTCGGATTGAACCACGTGACCTATAATATATCAAATTGAAACTCGTTCAAAGATCTACAGGTTAGTTTTAAGATTGAATCCCAAAAAATATTATTTAAAGTCTTTTCAGAAGCTCAGAAGATTATTAGTCTTTTTTATTATGATTTTTTTATCTTTTACAGAGTTAGTGTTAGGGTTTTAAGATTATTTAAACATCTATTTAATTATTTTTAGTTAGTTTTTGATTAATAATATTATGTTATATCTTTTTCCTAAGGGTTTTAAGATTATTTAAACATCTATTTAATTATTTTTAGTTAGTTTTTTATTAATAATATTATGTTATATCTTTTTCCTAAAATGATACGTTTTTAGATGTCTATTATCTAATAGGTTGACAATTAAATTGGGTCATCTTGTAATCAATAGAATATTCTTGAAGTTGAACGTGATTATTATCATTATAGTGTTAATAAAAATTGTATATTCTTTCATTTTAAGGGTTTTTGTTAGGATCGTACGATTTTACGATCCGATCCTGACCGATCCGATCCTGACCCCAAATCGATCCTGTGTAGGATCGTGATTCTACGAACATTGGCAAGGATACACTGTTTATTAACAAATAATAATAAATATAGAAAGTAAAAGCGGACACAAATAGTTACTTGGTTTGTAACCTGGGTGATTACTAATCCAAGGCAGAATCAAGTGTACTAAAAAGCTCCTTTTTCGAAGGTAGAGAAATCTCTTACAAGAATCTAAAGCATGACCTTTGAAGAATGATGTGTGTATATTATATATGTTTTTATGTTTTGATTGACATACATTGACTTACATTTCATGAGCATGATCTACTTTATTGTATCATATTTCTCTATGATTTCGTTACTTTTACTACTTTTGTTCGAAGAACTGCTTTTTGCGTGTTTTCATTGATAATACGTGATTTCGAAGCAAAAATGGAGCATTGGAGCAATTTGGAAGAGAATTTAGCAAAGCATGGTCATACCTACCTTCACCAGGGTCATATCAATTGACATGACCGTGTCTCCTAGAGCTAGTCTCAGAGAATGACACGACCCTATCAAGCCCTATTTCTTAGAAGTTCCCATGGCATGACCGTGCCCAGGGGCACGGTCGCGCCTCCCTTGCACTGTTAGGCCGTGCCTGAGAGGCATGACCGTGTGGCAAAGGAGGCATAGCCATGTGGCTAGGAGGCACACCCAGATTCCATTGCAGATTGATTTTGAAACGATCATAACTTTTTGTTCGGTTGGAGTTATGGGTCGTGCCCCATCAAAATGAAAAGAACTTTAAAATCTACAACTTTGCTTTAAACATCAAATAGAGAAAATCAAGTTTAGCCGTGCTAAAAGGCAAGATCGTGTGGCGTGAAAAGCAAGGTTCGTGCCCCTGCTATAAAAGGTTATTTTTCCCCTTTACAAAGTCATCTTAGGTTTGGGGGCTCCACCCCTTTGCTTGGGGAAGGGTTCTCTCCTTAGAAAAAATCTTAGAGCCTTTATCTTTTTCATATCTGATTATCTGTCCACCTCCAGAGCGAGGATTACATCCAAGAAGACTGGCGCTACATAGATAAGCCTTCTCTTCTCTCTCAATTTTTGCTTTGGATTGTAGATTGTTTTATTTTCTTGTCTCTTGGTTGTATTTCCTTTGCAAAAGAGTAGATTCTGTAGATCTAGAATGTAGGAAGTAAATATGATGTGATGTTAATGTATAAACTATGGATTTGGGCATTTTCACATTCAATGATATGTTTGGTTCTATGTGTGTTGTGTCTTATATGTGTTTAATAAAATTTGTATATGGTGAATACATGTGGATGTGAAGGATTGGTCGCCACGTAGAGGAAATATCCGAGATCGTATGACCGAGGGACCTTTTGTGATAAAAGGTATCCTTTTCATGGGACATCTCGAGTGTTGCCTTGAAATGGAATTCAAATCTCTATAACAGATTGCCTAATTATACTTAATGAGTTTATCTCAATCTCATGTTAGGAAGTGATTTGTGTAATTTAGAGACATATGACCGGGGGGGGGGGCTCATATGATACGGATATCTCTTAAACCGAACTCTCTATGTTACTTTCTCTACTTAATGACAGTAGATACCCATGGAAGAAGCACTCCAATGCACTTCTATAGGGTCCACATCGGTACCCAATTAAAATCTCTACAAGTGTATAAACATTGAGATTAGGATATGAACGATTCACGTCAAACATCAACTAGCATTGTAGTGAATCTCTTGCTCTCTTATTCACAAGCATTCACAAAACAAACTTTGATTGTCTAGATAACTTGCTTTGTAGACTCAATTACAAAACTCTACTAGTGCTTAATCAATAGTTCCTGTGGATTTAATACTTTTTATCACTATTGACTTTGTCCTGCACTTGCAGTATCATAACAAAGAATAGAAATAGAAATAATGTACAAAGTCTATTGTACTTTTTTCAGCTTAAAAGGGATCTATTGTTCAACTAGTCATGGCGCCTGGACTCCATCGAGTCTGATCCACTTGGCAATGGTGTTAGAATGAGTTTTGGTGATTCGGGTGCCTAGAAGGGGTTCCGAGAGCCTGGACTGTGTTGACGTGGACACAATATTTATCTCTTCAACAACGGTTATTGCTAATGTGGCATCCCATTTTGGGTGCCTAGACTGTGTTCGGGCACCTGGAATCCGAGCATATGAAATCTGAGCAATTGAATTGAGTCTGGGCGCCTAGAATGGTCAACTCAGAACGTTGACCATTCTTCATTCTGGTTGTTTGGGTGATGCTCTGGTCGTTCGGAGTTAAGCTCACCCTAATTCAACTCCGACCTTTTCCTCAAGCAAGCTTCCTCCCTGGCTTCTCATCCTTTGGACATCATGCGCATTCTTTTCACTCCGCCGGTGTAGTCTTCCACAGCTCCTCGTCCCTTGGATGCACCGAACCCGTCAACTCACTTGTCGTGCCATCATTCTCGCTCATTGCATTTTCTGCTCAATTTTTTATGCTCCTAAGTTCCTGCACACTTAGACACAAGGCTTCAAACATAAACATGACCTAACTTGACTCGATTGATCATATCAAAACCACTCCACCCCAAGGTCCTTACACAGACTACAATTCTAGGGGACTTCCGCCTTGACTAGAGCACGTCACCTTTTCACGTCAGCACTAGTGCACCATGTTTAGAGAGAAAGGAACTGCAACATGTTTGAGGGGATGTGTTTTGACACAGAACTGGTATTCAAGAAGGTACAGATTTAGGTTTATAGGACGCTAGATGTCTACTTGGATTAGGTGCTAAGGAAAGGTGCTAAGGAAAGTATGATTATTTTGGGGGCATGCAAATTTTTTTAGTTATTGCTGTATCATACATACACATTCATGCATCCCCATTGGGAGCATACATTTTGATACACATATAGGTTAGCTAAGATTGTAAGGGTGTGCATTTTCTTGTAGTGCCTTGAGAGGTAGTGTGCATTTTGGAAGTAGTATGAGGCTGATAATTGACTGGCATAGATAGAGTGCATGTATTTTTTGAGCTGATAGAGAGCATTTATATAGATAGACCTCCAGTAAACCCCTAGATGAGTATGGGAGCTTGCTTCTCACATACACATGTAGTTTTGTAGTGTGTCAGTAATATACTAGGCCTCGGTCAACTACTCAACTGGATCACATGGACAAGCTTGAGTAGTTGACCCAAATTGTAGTACCCAATTATACTTCGGACATTTTGATACATCATATGGGGGTATGGAGGATGCACATCTATAGTGATACATTGTATAGAACTGTAGGCACTACTCTAAGCTAGCACCTTGTCGACCCCAAGTAGACGACCATGGTCGAGGAAAAAAATTACGCTTAGTACCTGAGACATATGCGTTAGTGGCATGGGATTCTATATGGGCATCCAACAAGATATGAGTCACTCTACGATACTTCGTGAAGATGGGCATCCAGTAAGATATATCTCCCCTTCAGATACATGAAGACCACATCAACGACAAAGGAGAGGGACGCTAGAGGTTGGAGTGGACATATGGATGGACATCTAGAGTATAGGGTTGTTTAGGATGGAGCGTTTTTTGAGGAGCATCATGTTGACTTGGATGGATGAGGATGCGTAGGTGAATAGATCCATCTAAGAATGATCTATCTAGTGCGCAACAAATTATGTTGGATCGAGAGAATCGATAGAGGGGGGGTGAATATCGGAAAGCGTTCGGATTTAAAATAAGAGAAATTGCACAGCGGAAGATTAAAATAAAATACGCAAACACAGAGATTTTTTACTTGGTTCAGAGCCTGGGTCGACTCCTACTCCAAGGCCCACGATCGTTGATCGTTTACTTTGGGCAATTCTATATAAGGCGCAAAAGCAGTTTACAAAGATTGATTACAAATGCAGTATAGTAAACTAAAAAATAGGAAGCTCTTCTTTTTACCGATGTCCGATGTAGGTTGTCTTTTTCCGGAGCAGCGGGACGTCGTCGGCTCGAGTTGGGAGGTTTCCGGAGCGAGGTGCGAGAGCAGAAGAGCGTAGAAGCGTTGAATCAAGTGATGCTTGAAGCCTGGGGTCGAGGGCCCTTTATATAGGGCCTGGGGGCGCCCGGGACGTCGGGGGCGCCCCCCACGTGGCGGTCGATCCGTCTCCAGCGTGGTCAACATCTGATCCCTTCAAAATCGGGATCAGGTTTGACCGGGGCACTCGGAGCGCTCGGGGCGCCCGCATTGATCGGGTCAAGCCTTCATCCTTTTGGCTTCGCGAGGGTGTGCTTCGGCAGCTGGCACTGGGGGCGCCCGCGAAAGGCGGGGCGCCCGGAGCATCCGGGGCGCCCCGACATATAACTGTCGAGGCGTGTTTTCACTCCTGCTGACTTGGGTTGACCTTGGGGGCGCCCGGAACATCCGGGGCGCCCTGCTCAGCTTCTGCCTCACTCCTTTGAGGCTCTCTGAGCTGCAGATACTCAGTCCTTCGATCCTGTATCCAGGGTTAGTCCAAAGCATTATTTATACAGTCTTAGCTGTCTTGGTCTGACTTTGGTTCCAAAATGGAACCCTAGTCGACCGACGCCTACTGTTCCTCGACGGAACGCGTCCTCACTACTCCTCTCGGAGATGTACCTGATGCCAACCCTCCCTGGTTGGACTTTTGCCTGGCGTCCTTTGCCAGTCTGATACCAGCTTCTTTCGCCCGTGCCTAGCATCCTTCGCTAGGCTCTCACCCTGCATTCCTTCGCCAGTGCCTAGCAGTCCTTCGCTAGGGCTTTTCTGCACACTCATGAACAACGTTAATCACAAATAGTACTTAACTTTGAATCTTTGCCAATATCAAAACAAGGTTCGATATGGTGCTTTCTGCACCAACAAATTACTCATATTAAAGACGTTCAAATTGTTTATGACGGAGGATTTGCCACAAAACCTATGAGAGTGAATAGATCCACCAGAATGATCTATCTAGTCTGTAGCAAATGACTCAAGGTAAAGACATTGCAAATTTGTTGATAGATGACCACTTACTAAAAGTGAGCAGGGGACGGTAATGGTGACCTATGTGCAACTTACGTTTCTCACATGCTGATGGAGGTGGTGGATCCTTGCTATAGCTTGGGTAATGGGAGGAGAAGATGTGAGGACATCTTTCAGCCTTCAATTTGGCTTGCATTAGAGCCTAGAGGACCCAAACACCCAGAGAGAGAGAGAGAGAGAGAGAGAGAGAGAGCTGGATGAAAGACAAAGACGATGTTTGGGTACACATAGTATTGAAGCGCCTTTGGGAGGTGATTGTTTTGTCAAAGACGGGTCAATGCTTGATCCCTTGTGATTTGTATGAAATATGGCTAATCGACAGGAGCATTTCTAATGGTGGATATATTGAGAGAGAGATGTAGGTGCAATTGAGCCAAGATTGATCAGATAGATCATGGGTTTTGATGTGTGTGTCAATATGATTAAGTTATATTTTCATGTTGATTTGATATGTGTATTTGAGTCTTGCAGGACTTAGTGAATCACACATGAGGAATAACAGAGTAAAGCATCCGAGGGACGAGAGCCGAGGAAGAGGACTTCAAAGGGCAAGCCGAGGAAGTAGACTTCAAAGCATACGCGAAGAATGACATGGAGGTGAGCCGCGGGCTTGTGTGCGCATTCAAGGGACGAGAGCCGAAGGAAGAGAAGCTCAAGGGGTAAGCCAAGGAAGTGGACTTCAAGGCATACGCGAAGGATGAACTCCGGAGAGGCTGAGAGTGAGTTTGTAAGCTGGGCAGTCGACTGCCAGCGTCGAGTGGAAACTCACAGAAAGATCAGTCGACTGGTCCAGGCACCAGTCGACTGGTCTGCTAAAAAATAGAGCCGTTAGGCTAGCCATTGGCTAGGCATTAGTTGACTGGCCCTGAGGGCAGTCGACTGATGTCGGGGTTGAGCTGTTTGTTTAACAGTTTCTACTATTTAAAGGGGAGCTTGAGACTTGAGATAGGTTAGCTCTTCACTGTGATATCTTTGATCAAGTGCTCAAGCGCCAAGTTCATCTTCCTCCCAAACCCTAGCTGTTAAATACTGGAAATTTATGGGTTCAAATGGACAATTTGGAATATAAAGGGCCTGGTTGAGATTAGAGAAATTATGAGGGTTATTTTGCAAAATATCCAAAACTAATTAAAGCCCTAAGTCTCCTCCCAAACATGCTATTTCCCCTAATAGTTTCTTTTCCTCGACACCTACACACGACGCGTGTGAGCAAGCGAACGGCGGTTCCCTCTTCTCCCTCGCGCAACAGTCGCTCTCTCTTCTTCCTCTTCGTCTTCTACGGCAAGCACAAACAGGAGGCCATGCGCCTGTGCCTCGTCTTCCTGATTCGTCGCTGCCTGCGCGAGTTTGCCGACGCCGCCGATCCTGCCAGCCGAGCGCCGACCATCTTTAGTGCTAGTAAGACTTGGGTTCTGAGTTGATTAGGTTTTGGTTGCTATGGAGTTGTTTTTTGATTTTGACTTCTATTTGGAACTAGGGTTTTTCGAATTGAGCAAAAACAAGTCTGAATTGAGTTGATTAGGTTTCGGTTTGCTGTCTAGTTGTTTTGCTCAATTAGGTTTTGGTTTGTTGTCTAGTTGTTTTTGAATGGGATTGTGTTCATGTGAGGTATTGATAGTGTTTTGCTTAGTTGCCGTGGGTGTTCATGTAAGTTGTATACTCCTATTGTAATACCTTGCTGAGTTTTGGGTTTTAGAGTTGCTGTGTTGCCTTGAGCAACCATGGGGTTGGGGTGAATGAACTTAAATTTGTGTTGATCTCTTGAAGTCAATAGATACGCTATGGAATGGTAAATTTGGTTTTGAACTACGGTTGGGTTGAGATGCCACTGCCGTGAGTAAAGCTTTAGAGGTGGATGTTGGTTTTGCTTTAGAGGACCGATCTGATTGTTTTGGTGCCATATGTGGAATGGTTTGAGTTGTGTTGGTTCTTAATTAGTTAACTTGATGCTAGAATGAATTAGATCTAATTTGGGATTTATCCACCGTGAGGTTCATTTGGTGAATTGTTGTTTGAGTTTATTTTGTAGTTGTGGATGTTCCTTGGGTTAAATTGGGATTTAACCTAATGACCTAACTTTAATGATTGGGTTGGAGGAAATCAACTGTCGTTTAAGATTTAATTAAACGGATGTAGTATCGAGGATTTATCCTAAATTTTTATTTGATTTCAGTTTAGCTAATTATATAATTCTATTAATAGATAAATTTTATCATTTATACAGGACCTTGATTTGGATTCGTTTGGTTGATCGTGGAAGGTCCTCTTCGTTCACGAACTTCTATAATAAAGGCGAGTACTTCTCATTTGTAATCGAGTAGTTCCTTTTACCTTAAAGCATGACTATTTTATGTCTAATAGGTTGCTTGACCTTATTCCTTGTTGTTTGTTATTTTAACATCATCGTTGATACTTATTCTTCGTTGATCTTCGAGTATTCAAAATTCGTATCCGTACAGTCCTCTGTTGGTTTTCTGTTCTGTAAAGTGCCGCTTGTACGCGAGTACTTAGAAGTCCATTAAACATACATAGGTTTATTTGGCATTAGAAATATCCTACCTAGTAGTGTAGGTGCATAATCGTGGGTTTTAAATTTTTTGATTGGTTGTATTGATGCATCGTTTACTTGTTGGATTTTGGTTCCATTGTTGTTTCTCCGGTTGTTCGTGCATCTTGTAGCATGCACCATATCTGCACGTTGCATACTAACGACTGTTGGGCTTCCATATGGTTAAGCCGTCGTTAGTCATTTAGTTGCTCAGTTCACTCAACCACTTGTTGTTGTGGTAGTTGCTAGACTGCGAGCAACTGTCCTGTTATGCCACACATGTTGTAGCTATAGGCAAACAGTGACACCCTCACCATTGTTTTCGAGGGATACTAGAACTGTTGGTGGCTCCCCCTATATATCGGGGTTTTGGAGTGTTGGCTCCCCAGCATCCTGTCCACTCAACCATACCTTTTATGATATTTGTTGGAGTGCGTACAGTTGTCACAGCCCTACCCACTCGGTCACACAGATGAGATGTGTTGGCGGCTTGACTGGTGTCAGGGTGACACATGTCATTGCATCATATGCATACGTATTTCATTTATGCATTTTCTTGTGTTTGATGCATTTATATGAGCTATGATTGTTGCACTTGGTTGACATGCATGTATATGTTGAATTTATTGTTGTCACGTTGTTTTATACTTGCTAAGTTGTTATTCGATTTATAACATATTATTCTATATATGTTATGCATGTTTAGGTATTCCTATATTCCTTATGGACTGTACCTTGTTGGTTCTCTACTTATTATACCTTTCGTTATGTCATGTTTATTGTCTACTCATATACCCGTAGAGTCCGCTCGGATTCACCACCCCTGCTTTCTCTTTTTGTTTCAGATAGCAGGTAGTTGCATTTCTTGGAGCTAGGAGAGAATCCAGTTGCTAGTCCCTAGAGTTGAGTTATTTTTCCGTATTTGGTTTAGTTGTTTTGTTTTCAGTACTTGGTAAAGTTGCATTTTATTTGTTATCAGGTTTTGTCGTTATCAGAGACATTTGAGTTCTCTTTGGATTGTAGTTTCTTTTATGTTTAAGGTGGTTGAGCCACCCGTTATCTTATTTATAACTGCGTGGTGATGTTTTATTCCTGTTATGATGGCTGAGCCATCTTTTGAGTTTGGAGTGTATGTATATTTGCCCTATCTTGTCCGCCGTACAGAGGAGATGTTGCCCGATTTTCGAGTAAGCATGTGCCTCTGGGGTCGTGACACTAGCTCATTCTTGTAAGGAGGAAGAAAAGTTGTGAGAGGTTGTTCTCCACCGAGAAGGAGAAAGCTTTAGTCGGAAATTGCCGGGGTGTGATCCACTGAAGGATCAAGGGTTCGTCCACCTCAAGGACACGCCGTGGAGTAGGAGCAAGCAATCTCCGAACCACGTAACCGGTAAAGTGTTAGCATTGTTTTAATTGTTGAATTAAGTTTTTGCTTGTGCTAACCATTGTAGGAAGAGATCGAATTAGGATGGCCGAGCTATTCACCCCCTCTAGCCGTGCCATCGGTCACAATAAGTGGTATCATAGCACAAGGTCGCCTTCAACGAACTAACCGCCAAGAAGAGCAGAATCATCGAAAATGGCCGGCTCGCACATCCAACCGCCAAAATTTGAAGGAGAATTTGCTTGGTGAAAGAAAAGGATGGAGTATTTTTCAATACCGATTTTGACATTATGCTAATCATGGAACACGGTTTTGAAGTGCCTAGAGATCAAGAATACAAATTACTTGAGAAGATAAGATGGAGCAAGAAACAAAGGGATGATTACTTGGCGAATTCAAAATCCTTGCATCATCTACTAAGTGTGCTCCCCCAACAAGAAGTTACAAGGATTGGAACTTACTTAAGTGCCAAGGACATATGAGATAAGCTAATAGGGTTTCATGAGGACACTTCGGAGGCGAAAATGACAAAGAGAGATATTCTCCGATCCCAACTCAACAATATCAAACTTGATAAAGGGGAGAAGGTATCAAATTTCCATGCTAGATTTAAAGAAATACTTAATGGACTAATAAGTGTAGGAGAACAACTTTCCCACCGAGACACCTTGATGAAAGCCATCAATGCATTTCCAAGAACATCAAATTGGAGCTCAATGGTGGACTCATACTACATATCTAAGGATCTAGAGAAAACTTCTCTAGAGGAATTCTTCTCAACCATGAAGCTTCATGAAACTCGGATTGGAGGAGCAATTGAAGAAACCTACAAACCAAAGAGTATAGCCCTTGTAGCAAACAAGGGAAAAGGTAAAAAGAAGAAGACTTTCTCATCCAACTGGGAAGAATCTAGTGCATCTATAGATAGTGATGCGGAAGCCTACATGGTAAGGAAAATGAGAAAAATATTTAAACATTTTTCTACTAACAAATCTCATGGTAGGAAAGGGTCAAGGAGCAAAAGTAGAACAAGGAAGATAATTTGCTATAATTGTCAAGGAGAAGGATATATGAGAGATGAGTGCCCCCTCTTGAAGAAAAAGGAAAGAAAGAAGAAGAAAGAAGAAAAGAAGAAATTAAAAGAGAAGGGGAAGAAGGTGGAAAATCTAAAGGTTACATGGGATGATTCATCGTCATCAGAAGAGGAGGAGCATCATGTATCCCATTTTGCACTAATGGGAATTGAAGGCATTGCCTCTACGTCATCCGAATTTGAAGAAGAGAAGAGCTCGAGTGAAGATGAAGGGAGCTCAAGTGAAGGGGAGGCTCAACTTCGGAATCGGACATCTCGGTAAGTGAGGTATACAATCTACCAACTACTACTCTTGTAAAGATTATTTCTAGCACTAATGATGATTTGTTTAAGGCTAGAAAGAAGATTAAGGGTTTAAAAAATGAAATTTACATGTTAAATGAAAAGTTAGAATTCATGAAAATTAAGGATGATGTGCATGCTTCTTCTTCTTCTATTTCAAATGATTCATGCTTAGAAGAAGAAAATAAGGAATTAAGGGAAAAGGTAGATAGTCTTACCAAGGCTCTTAGAAAATTTAAAATTGGCTCAAAATCCCTAGATATGATCATTGAGAGCCAAAAGATAAGTTTCAAGAAAGAGGAATTGGGTTTTGGAAAATCTAGCAATAGAAAAACTTATCATTGCCTACTTGCTAGATGACAAGCAAAAACCAAAACCCCAAGTAAAAAATGGATTCCTAAGGAGTACTTGGTCAACCCAATTAGGAAACATTTCTATTGGGTACCAAAGTTAATCCTCAAGGGTTAGAGGATTTAGGGTGAGTCAACCATGTTGTTAAAATTTTAAATTTTTGAAATTTGGTTGACTTGAGACATTAAGGGGGAGTATGTAGCCCAAATAGAAATTCTTGATAAAATGGGCTAAATAGGGTTTACCTTTAGAACATTTTATATTATTTTGAGTTATGATTGTATTTATATATATGAGATGTTAGGATGATACAAATAATTCACTTATGCTTGTGGCATTTTGATGAGTTATTGGATATATCACATTAGTGATAATAGACTAACTATGGGGAAAGTAAATGTTTAATTAATGGACATCTTGCCCATAGATCATAGTTGGACATTTCAAATGATTTGAAAACATTTCTGTATTTTATTTGCTATGGTATAGGTTTGCAAAACACATGGTTTCAAAACTAGGATATGATTTTAATATAAAGTTGAATGTTTTTAAGAATTTGAGTTTTGGTCAAAAAGTCAAATATATTTGGATTTTTTTATAAAAATATATTTTTCTCTGTTAGAAAACATCACAAGAAATATGTTTGTAAAATTTCATAATTTTTTAAATTTTATTGAATTTTTTTATGAATTTTTGAATTTCAGCTCAAAAGGTTGAAATTTCAGTCTGATAAGTATCAGTCGACTGGTACAGAGGACCAGTCAACTGAACATGCTGTGAATGGGCAATTCGGCGAAACCAGTCGACTGGTAGCTGACTTAGTCGACTGGTATATGTATTTTCTGATTTCTGGGCATTCTCAGAAAATGAAAGTTGTCCCCAAGTGATACCAAAGGGTAATATTGCTTGGAGCTATCTTTTAGATGGTGTCAAAGAGGGAAAATTGAAAGGTTTAAGTTAGAATTTAAACTTAATTCTTTATGTTTGTGGTAAAATTGAAAATCATGTGTTAAGGCATAGGTTAAGGAGGAGGATGAATGTTTATGTGTCTTAATATACTATGCTTTTAATTTTCAATTGTTATCTTGTTACCTAACTTAAACATATTGTCACACATCAAAAAGGGGAGATTGTTGGTGCAATCGACCCAAGGTTGATTAGATAGATCATGAGTTTTGATGTATGTGTCAATATGATTAAGTTAGGTTTTCATGTTGATTTGATATGTGTGTTTGAGTCGTGCAGGACTTAGTGAATCACACATGAGGAATAACGGAGTAAAGCATCCGAGGGACGAGAGCCGAGGAAGAGGACTTCATAGGGCGAGCCGAGGAAGTAGACTTCAAAGGCATACGCGAAGGATGACATGGAGGTGAGCTGCGAGCTTGTGTGCACATCCGAGGGCCGAAAGCCGAAAGAAGAGAACCTCAAGGGGCAGCCAAGGAAGTGGACTTCAAGGCATACGCGAAGGATGAACTCCGGAGAGGTTGAGAGTGAATTTGTAAGCTGGGCAGTCGACTGACAAAGGAAGCAGTCGACTGCCAGCGTCGAGTGGAAACTCACAGAAAGATCAGTCGACTGGTCCAGACACCAGTCGACTAGTCTGCTAAAAATAGAGTCGTTGGCTGGGCATCAGTCGACTGGCCCTGAGGGCAGTCAACTGATGACGGGACTGAGCTGTTTGTTTAACAGCTCTCTCCACTATTTAAAGGGGAGCTTGAGACTTGAGATAGGTTAGCTCTTCACTGTGATATCTTTGCTCATGTGCTCAAGCTCTAAGTTCATCTTCCTCCCAAACCCTAGCTTATTCTTGTAAGGAGGAAGAAGAGTTGAGAGAGGTTGTACTCCACCGAGAAGGAGAAAGCTTTAGCCGAAAATTGCCGGGGCGTGATCCATTGAAGGATCAAGGGTTCGTCCACCTCAAGGACACGCCGTGGAGTAGGAGCAAGCAATCTCCGAACCACGTAACCGGTAAAGTGTTAGCATTGTTTTAATTATTTAATTAAGTTTTCGCTTGTGCTAACCATTATAGGAAGAGATTGAATTGGGATGACTGAGCTATTCACCCCCTCTAGCCATGCCATCGGTCACAACAAGGAGAGTGATCGTATACATGTGAGCACTTGTACATCATACCTCGAATTTCTTCTCAGATATGACATTTTGTCTAACATGACATGAGTAGGAACCCTTGGTCATTAATTGCATGGTTTGTGCAAATTCTTTGATGATATATATTTATCTTTTTCATAAAAGAACATATGATTTATTATACGTAAATTTTGCTTAAGGTAATATCAAATCTCACTATTTCGGCTTAGTTCCTGTCAAACACCTTAGAATATTGCCCAAACTTCAATCGATCTATCCATCTGTGTAGGGGTGGTAGGCATTGCTAAGTTCAACTGCATTTCCAGTTTTCCCTATAAGCTTTTACATGAATGACCGATGAACTTGGTATCATGATATGAAGTCATGGATCAAGGAATGCCATGTAAATGCATGATCTCTCTGAAATAAAGATGAATAATCTAAACATCATCCATAGTCTTCCTACAAGCTACAAAGTGTGTCATCTTTGAAAATGTATCAACCACAACTATAATAGAATTCGAGGTTCATTAGGTGCAGGATAGCCTCAATACAAAATCCATGCTGACATTGAACCAAAGAACTTTAGGAACAGGTAAAAGAGTGCACAAGCCTGTATTGGTGAGAATACTCTTAGATCACTGGCATACATATGGTCTACAATAGTTACATCACCGGTTAACTTGGGCTAATAAAAGTCAACAGAGATAAGAGTCAATGTCTTATCACAACCAAACTGTTGCTCATTATGAAGATCACTGATAATCTGTTTGCCTCAGTGAACAATCTAGGACACACAACTATAATCCATGAAACAAATAACCATTATATAAAAAATAATTATTGTGGTGATCGTCGTGTACCTCCTAGAATATCCTTCCAAATAAAGGGTTAGCTGCGTACATGTTTGCAAAAACCTCAAAGCCTACAACTTAGTATTCATGGTAGTAAGTAATGAAGAGTGACGGCTTAGGGCATTTGCAACACGGTTTAGGCTCTCTACTTGATGTCTTAAGGTAAATGTGAACTCATGCAGATAAGCCACCTACTTGGCATGTCGCCTACTCAACTTGTGTTGACTATTGATGTACTTTAAGGCTTTGTGATAAGTAAATAAAATGTACTCATTCTGTACTAGGTAGTAACGTCAATGCTTCAAAGACTGAAGAATAACATAGAACTTTAAGTCGTTCATAGAATAATTCTTCTTGAATCCAGATAGGTTTACACTAAAGAAAGCAACTAGATGCCCAGACTAACTCAGAACACTCCCTATATCAATGTCAAATGTATCACAGTTGACATTGAATACTTTGTCAAAATCAGGAAGTGCAAGAACTGATACCTTAATCATCTTCTACTTAACCAATTGAAACTAGCCTCTGTCACTTCAGACCACTTGAAATCACTTCCCTTGAGACACTCAGTGATGGGAACAATCATAGTACTAAAATTGAATTGGTAGTAGAAAAAGTCAATCCATAGAAACTTCTGCCATCATGCAAAGTCCTTGACTAAGGCCACTCCAATACCACATCTATCTTCGATTGATCTGCGGGAACACCATCAGTAGACGTAATAAACCCAGAAAAGTTACCAAGGTGATAAAAAAGAAACACTACTTGTTGACAAATAAGCACTTCGTCTTTAGTCATTCAAAAACAATACGGAGGTGATCAAAGTGTGATGCCTTTGTCAGATTGTATACGAGGATGTTATCAAAGTATACCGCCACAAACTTTCTCATAAATGACCGCAAGATCTTATGCATAAACCTCATGAATGTGTTAGGCGTATTAGACAATCCAAAAGGCATGATTATCTACTCATATAGCCCATGTTGCATCTTGAATGTTGTCTTCCATTCATCTCCAAGCCTTATTTTGATCTAGTGATAGCTACTCTAAAGGTCAATTTTTGAGAAGACTCGACAACAAGATAGTTGATCCAACATGCCATCGAAACAGAGAATTAGAAACTTATACTTGATTGTAATCTTATTGATGGCTCGACTGTTAACACACATATGTCATGAATTATTCTTCTTCGATAGTAGTAGGGCAGGAATTATATATGAGCTCATGCTCTCATGGATATAGTCCTTCTCTAGTAATTCAACCACCTATCGTTATAATTCTTGAGCCTCCTTAGGGCTGAGGCGATATGCTGGACGATTACGCAAACTCGACTCTGGAACAGTCTCAATCTGATGTTGGATATCCCTTGTAGGTTGTGACCCAAAAGGAAGATCCTCTAGCATTAGTTCAACAAAATTCGCTAGTAGCTATTGTACTTTGGCTGGTAACTCAACGTCTGTGGATAGGATATCTCTCTGGCACGACAACAAAGCATAAATAACATCTTCATGCTCCATCTCATCTAAAAACTTGGATAAAGAAAGCAGTCCCCACAGGATGGACTGATAGTTAGGGCGTGGGTGTTGCCACCTTAAGGTATGAGGGACCTGGCAAAGCTAGTGTGTCTACCCTCCCTACGCGCTAGTCACAATATCTGGGCTAGTAATCCTCGTGATTTACCTCCTCCATGTTGGTCCTGCGACGAGTTGGCGGAGGCGTTGGAGGCGAGCGAATCACTTTTTGCCACTTGAATAAAGAAAGCATATTAGTATTTTTGGTTATCAGAATTGAAGTGAGTTTTTCCTACCATGGCGCCAACAGAATCTCCTTTCTCTTGATGTGAAGGGTATATGTATTCTTCCTTCGATCATGAACAATATTATGATCATACTGTCAATGTCTCTCCAATAATAAATAACATGCATCCATGTCTACCATATCACATCAAACATTATCAAAATATTTGCTACTAATGTAGACAGTCTCAAACTGCTAAACATGACAAGTACAAAGGCAAACCTTAACACATAAATAATATGTTTAGAGTCTCTGAAAAGACCCTAAGGATATTTTTCGAATTCGAAATTTTATCATTAGGAGTGAAATTTCATAATAAATTTAGATCTCTGAATGAGTTTCGATTTAACCTTGATAATATTTTATTCTAATACTCAAGTTAAAAGGTATGACCATTAAAATTTGAGAGGTTTTCTAGGATCCATCTTTCGTCAAAAGTAAATAAGCCAGTGAATTTTATTCTTGAAAAATAGAATTAGAGATGAGAGTTGTTTTCCTAGAGAAAAGGTTGGTATGCTCCCTAATCGGAAGCCAAACAGTGTCGTAGATGCAAAAAATGAAATACGTTTCCTTCTTTTGTTGAAAAAAAAAAAAAAAAAAAAAAAAAAAAAAAAAAAAAAAAAAAAAAAAAAAAAAAAAAAAAAAAAAAAAAAAAAAAAAAAAAAATAAATACGTTTCCTTCTTTTGTTGAAAAAAAAGAGCATTGATGCCATCAACAATAAAACATAAATTAGTTCACTTCTTTTTTTTTATTCCTTTCAGAGCCTTACCATTTGCCTTCATTTTTTTTAGCAAATCACTATCGGACACTTCTAAAATATAAATTTGCACCTATGTTTATAGTGGGCAATATTAAAATTGAGTTAATTAATTTTTAATCAAATAATTTACTTTTATTAATATATGAAAATAATTATACATTATATTTTATAGTGTTATATTGAATAAGATTGTATAACTGTTTGTAACACTATCAATATTATACTAAATGAACTATAGTAAAAATAGTATAAAATACTTGCGATGAGTAGGTCTAAAGAAAAAGAAATATGACCCTTGAAAGTATAGTGCTATGGTTAGGTTCTCTCATGATAAATAAGACATCTGAAATTTGAGACTCGATTATGATGTATTATGAGAAAATTTTTCTGAAAACGATAACTCTCATGTATACTTTTCTAATTTATTTTTTTGACTGATGCATAAATATCAAGGATGCAAAGATAAAAACGCATGATTCATAAATCATAAAGTATCAAACATTTTCCTCGTGTCTGATGTGTGTAATTGATTTGACTTAACCACACTCATTGTTTAAACACACGACGTGGTGTTCAATAACCATCATACTTCTTTATTAAAGACTAATTGAGGTTCAAGATAGTTCATACGATAATTCCTTTGTTGGATCTCATATATACTTAAGTATTATAGTATGCCCTTTTATAAATTAGAATATATCGATTAATTGGATCTTTATGTAAAATATTGTATTTTATAAATTAGAATATATCAACTAATAGGATTTTATAAATTAGTTCAGTTCTCAACTGACAAATTCCAGCAACGGGTTCTATACAAATTTTATCACTGATATTTCCAAAATCAAGGTCCAAAGTCATTCAAATCTCTTCTAATTTTATCAAATAAATTTCACTTAACCCCCTTCTCCTCACCTATAAAAAGAATATCCTCTATCGATCCAATGATAATGTCAATAATAAGTCATCAAATCACTTTTTAAGTATTCCGAAGGTGGAAAAAAAAAGGTGGAAATTCAATCCCATCCCATATAATCGGGATTAAAACAACTACTTGCTCATCTAGATGAACATTCACAAATTGGCAACATAGTTTGCTACAGTCATAGTCATTATCAGCTAGTTCTAACAAGGATCAAATTCTGTTGATAAATAATCATAATCTGGCCAGAAGAACTGGGGAAAAAACAGCTTTATACAGCTTGAAATATTTGCAGTTGAAATTCAATACTGGACAGATATAGGCCAAGATTATCAAAATCGATACAGTACTACATGATAGTCCACCACTGCGTGAGTATTGGAAAAAAAAACAGAAGTAGAGTATCAAAATCGATGCAGTACTACATGATAGTCCACTGAGTGAGTATTGGAAAAAAAAAACAGAAGTATCAAATCGATGCAGTACTACATGATAGTCCACCACTGAGTGAGTATTGAAAAAAAAAACAGATCAAAATCGATGCAGTATTCAATACTGGACTGATAACTCATCCAGATCAACAGCTTGCAACTGCATCCAGATTATCAGGTTTCAATGTAACTGGAGACTGACCAGAAGCGTTAGCAGCCTTCAATTGGAACTAGGTCGAAGAAGATAACTCATCCAGCCTTGACGGTTCCTAATTTTATCGCCCTGTGATAAGCATGTGTAAAAAATGAGCAACATGAGCAGTAAATCTAAAATGAAAAAAAAAATCATAATCATGAGCAACATGGCCAACTAGATCCCAAAAGATTGAACCACCATTGAAACAACCAATGCAGTAAGTAGAAAAAATTGTCATGAACAAGATGAGTATATATGAAGCATCATAGCAACATTGATGTATTGACTAATGCCTCTCCAGTTGTGAGTTGTTAGCAAGTAAGCATAAAAGATACTTTCTCTAAACATAATTACAAATGTAAATATCACAGCAACTTTATCAGAATTTAATACAATAACATCGAGAAGTTCATCCCAAGTAGCTGAGGTAGCTAAAAGGCATATTCCAGCAATGGGCTCTATATAAATTTGTATTACTTATAATTACAAAATCTCAAGGCCCGAAGTCATTCAATGCCTTGTAATTTTATCAAATAAATTTAATTGAACTCCCTATACTCCGTCACCTTTAAAAAGAATATCCTCTGCCAATTCAATGATAACATAAATAATAAGTCACCAAATCACCTTTTAAGCATTCTGAAGTTGGAAATTCAATCCCATCCCAGATAGTTGGGATTAAAACTACTTGTTCTTCAAGATGGACATTCACAAATTGGCAACATAGTTTGCGAGAGTGATAGTCATCATCAGCCAGTTATAACAAGGATCAAATTCTGTTGATAAATAATGATAATCTGTCCAAAAGAACTAGAAAACAAACAGCTTTATACAGCTTGAAATATTTGCAGTTGAAATTCAATACTGGATAGATATAGGCCAAGATTATCAAAATCGATGCAGTATTACATGATGGTCCACCAATGACTATTGGAAAAAAAAAAACTAAGTAAAGAAGTTTGCATATCAATATATGTTGAGGGACTGAGAGCAGAGACTAAAATGACTGATTAAGGTTGACACTATAGCAAAGTAGTAGAAATGTTATTATCACAATCATCCAATCAAAAATTCTAACAATATAACCTCTATGTTATTGTCTTCAATGTCTTGAAAGTCGGGGCTTGTTGATGAAATTCCTACCATGCTTTCAGACAAACATACAAATTCCAATACTCAAGCTAACCCAAAGAGGAGATAATTCTAGAAGATTGCGTAGAGCTGCCAAAGAAAAAGACACAAGTCAGATAGCTGAAAGACATGGAGACATTTTCATTATTTTCAAGCGTTGCAAAAACGATGCAACCTCAATATTCACGAAACTCCAACTCTTTAATCAAAATTGCAATGTTGGACAATGCAAAATATTTTGATTATGCAAACAATCTAATTGATACAATGTAAACCAAGAATCTAAAGTTTGCTAAGATATTGCCTTGTAAGATAAAAAAATATATCTCATTTATATAAATTATCATAATATTAAGTTACAGGAACTATCCCAAAGTTTCAGAAACTATAGTCACAGATCTTACCTTGTCGAAAGGACACGAAACGGAGCATAAGCCCATAGAACACCATTGTCAATGCAAGTAGGAAGGGCTGCAAAAGGAAATATTTTCAAGAAATTAGATTTTTATATTGTGGGAAAAATGGAATTCAAGCTCTAATTTTTCATCCAGATCAGAGAGATATATTAAGATTTCTTTGATTGAATAATTCTTTCTAATGAAATTTTTTGAATGATGACATTCTAAATTGTGACTATTGAAGGATTTTCTTATTTTCTTTGTTAAATATGGAGTTTTCGAAGGGCTAAAATGATTAAAAACCAAAACTTAAGGGTGTAAGTTGGATAACTTAAATATTTAGGGCATTTTTGCAAATAGGCATAAATCTATAAACTTAAGGGAGCGTTTGGTTTGCTCCGTTTTCTATTTTCATTTTCTAGAAAACCGCATTTTCTCATTTTCTAAAAAATGACTTTATTTCATTCTCCAATTTTCCAGAAAATGCTATATATTTTTTTGGAAAACAAGTCTGGAAAATACAAACCAAACACGTTTTCTGGAAAACCACATTTTCTATGGAAAATGAAAATAAAAAATAAGCGTACCAAACACACCCTAAATCCTCATTCTTTTCCTCTCCTTGCCATCAACCTGCGATTGCGGTTCCATCTCCTCGCGATTCCGTTCTCCTTCCTTCGTGCGCCGACAACCAACCCTCCTTCCTTGGTCGAAGCCTACGCCTACACACACGATCCTTTCCTCCCCTCAAATGAGCGACGACTTTTGAACCTTTTCTTTGCCCTGCCTTGGAGCGGCTGTGAAGGGAGTCGACCACACCAACGTCATTCGACGGCCGACGAAGACTCTGCCACGCGATTCCTCCTTCTTTCCCTTCTTCTCCTCATGTTCTCTGTTCCTTCAGCACACGAGAGACAGCTGATAGGAATTTTGGTGGAGGCACTGCCGAGACCTATCGCCGGTGCCAACGCAGGTAAGCAAGTTCTTCAATTAGGTTCCTACTGTTGTTTGGGGTGGGGTTTTGGTCTTGACTTGTGTTGGGTTCATCTGTTTTGTGGTTGTCTTTTGGTTCTTCAAGAGGTTGCGATTCTGCCGGCACCATAGCAAGTAAAGGTGAGCATATGGATTTAATCTTTTAGGATGAGAAACTCTATATTAGAATGGAATTGGTTGGGATTAAATCTGGTGTAAATCGACTAAGGTAATTGTTAATGAATTGGATATTGGCATGAGGCTAGACAATTCAGTTTATAGTATGAAAACTTCTATCGTGAGCTCACCTTGTGTAGAACTCTGATCAGGGCTGTTGACTAGTATGGTGGCTATGTTTCCATGGGTTTTGTTCAAATGGAATTGAAGATACTTTGGGCTTGGAGCAATGATGATGGATCTGTGTTGTTGATGGAGTTATATATCTTGGAGTCGGTAATATTCCAAATTAAGTTTTCGTTTAGCTCTCTTGGTCTTGTGGTGTTTTGCGATGTGATACTGTACTAGATAAAATTGGATTAGTAGATGGATGGAGCTAGTTTCTGTGAATTGTAGTTTGTGAAATTGAAACTGTTGGAGACTCAATGTTGTTTTGATTCTTAGATCATGTAACATGTGTGAGGTTGATGTGTTAGTGTAGAAAAGAAGCTTGACGATCTATCCACTTGGAACATTTGACTGCCATATTCGTATACCTATTTGCTCCTTGTAATGTTGATTTTAATGATTTGAATAATTGATCAGGGATACGACGATTGTGGATTCCTTAGGTTAGTTGAGAAATTAACCTAATAACCTAATTGTGACCATTGGGTTAAGAAGGAATCTAAAATTGTTTAAGATTTAATTAAGTAGATATATATAGTTATAATTGTGCTTAATGTAAAGTTTAGCTATTTTATGGTTGTATAAATAGTTAAACTTTGTCCATGATATAGGACTTTGATTGGATTCGTCTGTTGATCGCGGGAGGTTCTCTTCGATACAGACACTACTTTACGAGGCGGGTACTTCTCCTTTGATTCTATAGTTCCTTTTACCTTAAATGCATGGTTATTATATTTTCTGAGTAGATTGATTTACCTTGACTCCATTTTATTTGTTTTCCTGCTTGGTACTTACTCTTTGCTTGATCTTTGAGTTAAAAAATAAATCCAATTTTTCAGTCATACAGACTCGACTCTTATTTTTCTGATCCGAAGAGTACCGCTAGTACGCGTGTACTCTAGTGATGTTATGTGACTTATTTAGGGTTTGGTCGGCATTAAACATACCCTACCCAATAGATTAGTTGCATATTGGTTGGTTATGTTTTAGCTTGGGTGCATGTGTTGCTTTTTGATTCGGTTGACCTAATTCTGTTTGTGCACATTGATATCATGCACCATATTGTATTGTCGCATGCTGGCGGTTATCGACTTCCTTGTGGTTAAGCCCGTCGTCAGTCATACAGTGGTCTGCCCACTCAACCACTCATGGGTAGTGATAGTTGTTAGAGTGTAAGTGGTCGTCCTGTCGTGCTACTCTCAACCACTTATGGGTAGTGGTAGTTGTTGGAGTAGTTGCCGATAGTGACACCCCCTCTGTTATTTATGAGGGATAGGTAGAGCGGTTGTGCTCCCCCGTTGGGTACTAGAGCGGTTGTGCACCCCTTCCTGGAGTTAGAGGTTGTTCCTCCTTATTTTTGTGTATTAGAGTGGTTGTGCTCCCCTGGGGTCTTTGATACAAAGCGATTGTGCTCCCCCTTGTATTGGGGTTCGGGATTGAGATTTTTTCTCCCAGCATCTTTTCCACTCGACCACTCATAGGAGATGGATCTGCGAGTGTGTACAGTTGTCACAACTTTTGCCTAGTCAGTCTTGCAGATATGTGTGATGGTTATAGATTGGTGTATAAGGGTGACACATGTCATTGCATCATTTGCATACGATGCATCTTGCATTTGTTTGAGCTATGTTTGCTGCACTTGATTGACATACATATATGTATTTGATTTGCATTTGTTATTTGATTTGGATTTGTTCGGTAGTACGAGCAGTTTATTGACTTGGTATGGGGGTTCCTGATCATGCCGTGCAGGTATGCTTTCGTATTTGTGGTGTACTCTACTTTCCGGAGACTGTATACCTTGTTTCTATCTGCTTTATTTATCTTGTTGATACCATGCATTTATCTTTTCGCTATATTCGCAGAGTTCGACCCCGAACTCACCACCCCTTGCCTCTATTTTTGTTTCAGGAAACTGAAAGCTGTCAAGTGCGGCCAGGAGAAGATCCAGCTGCCAGTCCTCAGTTTTGGGTATTTTTGGTTGTTTTATACTTTATATTTTTATTCAGTGGACATGTAGATGTGTCTTTAATGAACTTATATTTATTGTTGTGGACTTTCGATTTTACGCATTTTATTTTATTCTCTGCAGAGTTCATCATGCTTAGTATTTATTTATTTTTGGGGATATTAATAATTGCATGGATGTGAATCTTATAATCTTATTACTATTGATGCCAGCCGTGTATGGCTATGCTATTATACATTGTTGTGATGGATGTAGACTAGTTTCAGATTGTCCGCCGTACAGGGGAAATGTCCGATTTTCGTACAAGCATATGCCTCTGGGGGCGACATTCTTTATAACAAAATGTTTTATTTACATTATCTTGAAGATTATCGATGTTGATCCAATAGCCTAGGTCCAATTAGTTAATTCATCGATAAGTCAATGGCTCAAATTGGTGGAGCTCGATATGACGACGTGGATCTTGTCTTGTTTATACTCTTGACACACCTTTCGGTTATCAAAACACCCCTTTAGATAAATAGACTTATTTTTATTATCGTCATCAACAACTTAATCTCGTTGATCATCGAGTTACCCTTTGAAAATCAACACAACAACTTATCCCTAAGGATAGTAATTTAAGGTCGAGGCGAAGGTGAGATTGACGATATTATCCCACTCAAGTGACTATGGTTTATTGACAATCATCTCCCAAGAAACGACCTACAATTCGAAATAAAAGCATCCAAATTTTGAGTCCTGATGAACTTTCGAAGCTTTGAAACTCTTTAGAGAGGAGAGAGAGAACTCGAGGAGAATTCACAAATTGAGAATTGAGTTATTTGAACCAAAAGAATAAAGTTCCGTTTATAGGGATGAAGTCCAAGAGATGAAGAGTCATAGGTGTGTCGTTTATTTAAAACATCATTAACTTAATGAATTATTTTATTTTTACTGATATTAACTATTAATTAATAGATTAATCATTTAGTCCATTAATTAGTTAATTAATCTATTAATTAATTGATTGATTCTCAATAACTAATTGATTAATTTTTATCAATTCACCGCCACATCTCCAAAATTATTTCAGATTTCTCAATTTATTTCTCGCCCCTTAATGGTCTCACATGAATCAACTCAGCTCATGTGCAAGCCAATATTTTTGACCAATCATACTAGACCATTCTTCATTACTCGAATAATTTTAGATATTAATTTATCATTCATCCGCAAAATTAATTTACGACGGTATACTCCAGAAATAGTTGTCTATGTCCCTATTCAATTTATTAGATATGAAAACTAATTTTCTAACAATCCCCATATGAATGAAAATTATGGATATGTTTCAAGTGTCGAATAAGAGCAGTGACTGGAATGCCGTTTCGTACCACCTGGCACGGACGATTTTTACCGTTCCGCCAGGCCAGCAAAACCGGCACCGTACGCGCGACCATTTCGCCCTCCCGTCGTCGGTCGGAGACATCCAGGAGGCGTCGCTGGGCGCCTCCAGCGTCGGCAGAGGCGTCGACGGACGCCTCCGGAGCCGACGGAGCCGTCATGGGATGCCTCCGGCGCCGGTGCGTGGGGCGCGGGCGAGGGTGTCGCGGGCGCGGGTAGGAGCATTGAGTGCAGACACGACATTGTGCAAAAATAATATTGATTTAAATAATTCAAACATTTCCTTTTATAAATCCTAATTGAATTATCCAATAAAATATAAAAATTATATTTCAAATTTTTAAAAAAATAATAAATTTTATTAATTGATATTCTGAAATTGTTTTTACTGTTTTAATTTTAATTTAATTTTTTTTAAAAAAATTTATAATAAATCAAATTTGTATTATGATATTTTTAAATTTTTATATATATATTTTTACTATTTTAAATATATTATTTAAATTAATAATTAACTAAATGAATAAATAGTTAATTTATATAATTATTATATATATAATAGCATATTTGTATTAATTTATATAATTATGATTATTTAATCTAGAAGTTGGAAAACTATAAAATTGAGTTAAGTAAAATGTTATAAGAACCAATGCTTCCATCTTATTTATATTTCTCCTTTTAGTATTAGTAAGTTAATATATTATGATGTATCAATTTTAATTCGAGTTATTGGTAAATTAATTTTTTCTAAAAAAATAATATATAATTATTTTTCTTACAATACTAAGTTGTTCAATAATGAAAAACTTATATAAAATTAATATATAATTTATTTTTAAATTATACACAATAAACATATTTATCTAATAATTACTATATATGAATAAAAAAATATCGAAATCATACCAGCACGACACGATATGATACCGAAATCGTATCGTTCCGACCGAGAATTGAAACCTCGACACAGGTCGAGATTTTAAACCTTGGATAAGAGTTCCAGCAGAAGACTATTGCATTGGGAGAGATAACTGATGACTTTGAAACTTCTGTAGTAGAATATGACCAGATTTACTTGGTTGCCTAGTAAACTATGTCTTAAATTGTTTAACTGTTGATGTAAACCAAGACGATCATACCCACACAATAGCCCCCTTGCTCTTGCTGGTTCTTTGTCGTGTTCGTTTTGGCTATGAACAACATAAGTGCTTACAGTTTGAAGCATCCCTCACTTCACACTTATATAGATGATCTTCTATTAAGAGTGTCTTGCAATAGTACATCATACCCTTTGTGGTACAATATAAGAATCATTAAGAGTCTTTGCTGATTCTATACTCATTTTGCAAGTCCCACCTTTTTGTCCAGTGTAATTATTCTTCGATGTCTCGAATCTTATAACTTAGTTGTTCATTTTGAGCCATGCTCTTGAAATTTCCAATCAACATGGTTGGGTTAATGCTACTCAATTTACATTATCTTCTTTGATAACCGTAGGTGATCTTGTTTAGTTCATTATACCAACCACATTCTAGTGTTTTTTAAGGGCTTCAATCTCACTTAGCAACAAGTCTCCATGTCTCTTTCAACAATTAATGAAGGGATATCCTTTGTAATAGAAGAGAAAGAAAGGTTGAAACATCTTTTAATAAAATTCTCCTTGCATAGCACAGAGTCACACATTCTTGTTCAAGGCCACCCATTGAGTCAAACTAGAAGTTATAGCTGTCTGGTCTAAGTTTGACCAAGATTGCATCTCTTCTTGAAAATCTTTTAATCTGGAGAGCATGTATCCTTTGTCTTCCAATTTCACATTCAAACTAATGACCAAGATAACACTTATTCTCGAAAAGTGATCAATCTAGAAAACATCTCTTGGTCTTCCAATTCATCAAACCAAAGTCATGCCTAGGATTGCATTTACTCTTCAAGAGACACTCAACTCAAGCATCCCTTAGTCTTCCAATCTCGTCGAGCCAAAATTGCGGTCATCCAATCGAAGTGCTAACTAGGATTGAATTTACTTTTTAAGAGATGCTCAACTCAAGAAGTATACATCTCGTGGTTTTATAATCTCGTCAAGCCAAAGCTGCAATCCTCAAATCAGAGTGCTCACCAAAATTGCATTTTACTCTTCAAGAGACACTCGACTCAAAAACCTTCTCAATTGTCTGATTGGATAGGAGCACACTTGGTCACTGAGTTTGTGCCAAGGAAGTATGTTAGTACATAGACTAGGCTCATATCACCATACACCAAGAGACTAGAAAGGATTTGTCTCATGTTGAGCTTGTAACTAGAGTGGGTTCATTATTTGTTGACCACAAGAACTAAGGTTACACGATTGTCTATTTGACCTAACGCCAAGGTCGTGTCCTTTGATTATGGTTGAGGCAATCCAAGAAATCTTTTGGCTTTGACACGATGAGATTTGGACTCAATAACTTTTGTCTTTGACACGATGAGAGTTGGACTCAATGCCTTCGTCAATTGTAACCAGTGTTCTAAATGGCAGTTGAGGCGGTTGCCTAGGCGCAACCTAGGCAAGAGGCGAACATCAACCGCACCACCTTGGCTTGAGGTGGTGTTTTAGGCGGTAACTCATCTCCTTTAGCCACCGTCGTGCCTGGAACCGCCACTGCCGTCATTTCGCCATCGCGACTTGTCCGAACACGTCGCCTGGGCCAGGTGACAAGTCCGGACGTGTCGCGCAAGCTCGGACGCTATGTCAGAGCCCGAACGGGTCAGAGCTGTCATCTGAGATTGTGTGACGAGTCCGCCGACACGCGTCGCTCAGCCGAAACAAGATAGGGGGTAAGTTAGGATTTAATTGAATAATTTTATGTTAATAATTTTACCTAAATCCTAGCTATGATTGAGAAAATTTAAATTAACTTAATTAAAGCCTAATAAAATTATACCATTAATTTAATATATATATATATATATATATATTTAAATATTTAGATTAAATTTTTTTAATTAATATATTTTATTAGAAGTAAATATTATCAAGAATAATAATTATTATAATATTATGTATAAAAATAATAAAAAAATTTAACTGCCTAGGCACCGCCTAGGCGACTGAGGTGGTAGGAGATAATTGACAACCCTGCAAATTTAAGGGTGCGTTTGGTTTGTATTTTCCAGTCTTTTTTCATTTTCATTTTCTGTAGAAAATGCGGTTTTCTGGAAAACATGTTTGGTTTGCATTTTCCAGCTTTGTTTTCCAGAAAAAAACATAGCGTTTTCTGGAAAACTAGAGAATGAAAAAAAGTCATTTTCCAGAAAACGAGAAAATGCGGTTTTCTGGAAAATGAAAATGGAACAAACCAAACGCCCCCTAAAATTTCTTTTTCTCTGTTTTCTAATGTCTATAGTGATAATTTGTGTTTCAGCTTGCAAAAGTTAAATGAGTTGGGCAATGCAAAAAAGGTCACACCTCTTTGGAAACAGGTTCAATTTTTTGACTCCTATCCTAAGTGAATTTTTTTTAGATTGCGAATAATTTGGAACGGTTTTAATGTAGAGTTAAAGTTTGATTGTCAAAATGTCTAAAACTTTATTGAATGTCTTTTAAGGCCTGTATGTTGTATTTGGTTAAATGAAAAAGAATTACACTCTTTCTATCTTGCAGGCAAAACGTAGATTTGTTTGGAATGGCTATATGTGGGAAGCATTTATTGATAAAAATGTGAGATGTGATTCTCAGAAATTGTTTCATTGAGTTAGCATTAGCTTTCATATCAATTTTAATATGTTGGCTTTCATATTAATTTTATGTTTTGACTTTCATTTTGAAGATGGATTCTTACATGCTACCCATCATCCAAGGAAGTATCCTGATATTGTCTTTGTTTGTTTACATGTTTTGCATGTTTAAAGTAATTTATTAAGTCATTACAATAGCCTTAACTGGATATCAGGTTTCCAAACTTTTCAAGCTTCCATTGTTTCACAAATTATCAATGTGACATTAATTGCGCGTAGATGCATGAGGAGAACAGGTTTCTGTTCATTATAAAATTTCTCGGTTATTTTTTTTTAGTTAGGTTATTTATTTTGGTGTGCAACTGACAAAGAGGAAGAAAATCGAAATACACATCATAACTTAATATTTAATATGTTTCATCCATTTTAATTTTAGTTTCTTCATTTTCAAGAAATTGTTATAACATTGAATCTCTATTTTTTTTTAAAGGTACTCCGATGTGGAGAAGAGGAGCTAATCCACAAGGCAGCGTTGCAAATTTTGTTGAATCAGAACAGATTTTGCAAACTAATGGATTTACATCATCCTTTGTCCAAGTATTATTTCCTTTTCCTCTTTGTCTTTATAATGTTAATTGAATTTGATTACTTCATGTCTACCAAAATTTGTTTGCTAGGTTTGTTTTTTGTGGTTGTAACTTGGTTGGTTGTAGAAAATTTTGGAGATTGTCTTAGGCTTTCATAGGATGCAGTTGTGTACATAGTAAATTGAAACATTTCTAACTTTATAAGCATTACCAGAAATTTAGATTGCTCTTCTAATTAGATGTATCTATGGTAAAATTGCAGAACTGGATTTAAGTTTCTGTGTTGAACCACTTGCATATATATTGAAAACAATTATTTATATTAAAGAGTGTATTTTTAGCATTTAATAAAAGCAAGCATAAGTTTCTGAGGTTCTAAGACATACCATTGCTAATGTAGATGAATTTCTACTTCTGACATATGATAGGATATTGAAACATTAACAATGTGTTGGTTAAGTGTCTATCAAAAGAGTTGACTTTTCTGCTTATTCAGTATTCTTTATATAATCAAATTGATTTTAACATCTTGTTACTGCATTTTTTTTGTTTATTGTCTTTTCAATGTGTGGTTAAAATATTTTAGGAAAATGATATATAAGAGTATTTTTTTTATAACAAGCCTTTTTTAAAGAGGATTTATTTAATTCAATGCTTGTAGGTTTGTGGATCCATGCCTTTTTTATGGAAGCAGATTGTTGACTTATCGTACAAACCTAAATTTGAGATTGTTAGGCCTAGTCAAGCGGTAAAATTCATCTATTATGTGTCTCTCTTAAATAGATTCTCTTGTGTAATTGCAATATTTCTCTCATTAATCTCTTTTCTTTGACAGGCTCAAGTGGCGGAGCGACATTTACAAGATTTAAAGAGAACATATGGTTCACTTGTAGTTGTTAACCTTGTGAGTCTAGTAATCATTAATGCAATATCTTTCATTCTAATGCAAATTATGTTTATGCATAATATTTTCTTTTGTGAATATGTTGTTGTGGCCTATGTTAATTCAATGAATATTTTTATAAACTTTTATTGGTATTGCTTAGAGGAATTCAATCTATATTGGATGGACTGTTGTGTCAACCAATATGTAATCCTAGTGATTATACTAGACTTTGCATCTTTAATGAAAATCTTAGGTTCATCATAGAATAATAGTATTTTCCTCAGCCTCCTTGCTAGAGAGAGATTTTTACATAGATCTATCATTTGATTTTCACATGTTTTCTCCAGATACATATGAGAGTGAACTATTTACATAACGTTAGTAGGTATATTTTTTGTGGTCACAGTTATATTTTGTTCGCATATATTCATAAATATTCTTCCTATTAGATGAGTTTACTATGAATAATATGTGAAAATGAGAGATCCAAATCCAAATTGTTTCAGTGAATCAACTTAAATAGTTTTTAGCCTGTGAAAAAAAGAAAATAATCTAACTTGGTTATGTCTTTGCTTTCTTGTCCGAGTGGGTCTGTATGAGTATGTATGTGTATTGAGATTAAATTTGAGATTAGTCCAAGTCCCAAATGCTATGCTAATGTTTACAAGAAAACTTGATTTTTTAATCTCAAGCATACTTATGGGCAGTGAACTTTCTTAGTACAATAAATAAGGTGGATCAAGTTAATTGAAAGGAGGCTTTGATTTATTCGATTATTATGAAAATTAGATTCCCAAACATAAAATTAATTTGAATTACACTGTTGTGTACGAGAGAATCCTAGCTTACACAATTTGTTTACAGAAGAATATGATGAAGTATGTAAGTGAAATATCTAACAAATTACATAAATACTACAAACAACTAACACCATACATACAAAGCCATGAATTTTACATAAATGCAAATTAACCCAACTTCTCATGGTGTGTATAAGTTGATGTTGTTTTCTTCACACTCCCATGCAGAAGTTGTTGATACACTCTTATCATGTCCAGCCATGGTGAATCTATGATCTCTCATAGATTATTAACAATTGTGTGAATAATATAGATGGATTCCTTTGAGTGGCATTGGCATGAACCTGTAGGGCAAACTTAGAAGGAATAGAATTGTTTGGGAATGTAAATGCTAGAACGAGTGTACTAATAGATTGCTTAATGCTATGTCAAGATTAAGTCTGTATCTTTCACACTTCCTCATATTTCGTCTTCAGAGCTAGTCTAGCAAGAAATCGTTTTGTTACAAATGCTATATTCCTTTCTATATACTCTTCTTGTCTAAGGTGAATTTGTTCTTGTTCGATGTTGTTGTCTTCTTTGAGCTGCAAACTATCCTGACTTTTTTCCACTTATAAGTTGCAACCATTCAAGAATTATATCATATTATCTTGTACTGGCTTAGTGTCCAAGTAGTCATGCTTATACTTGCACCTCCTAGTTTTTCAAATTTAGATAGAAGAGTGAACCTATAATGGTTTACCTCAACTTCATATGAAATAGGATGAAGGTGCATTGTTGCCCAATATATATTTTGATATGATAAGGATTACATGAGTTTTCTAATGTTTTTTTTTGTTAAAGCATAATGGGAGAATAGGTGTTGAATTGTCCATGCATGCTTTTCGTGGATGTTGTTGCTTTTAGTATTGTACATGTGTTACAATGTCAAATTCTTTTTCTTTTTGCATATACAAAAGACAATTTTAAGTTGTACAAATTCTATTCATGCTTTCTTACATTTGGCACAATGATCAGCATGGAAGTGAGGGACAACTGAGTGATAGATTTGCAAATGCCATGCAGCCAATTCAAAGTCATGAAATTAGGTAATGTAGTACATTCATAGTAATACATGCCCATATTATTTTTGATATCAATATATACTCACTTGCTCCTGTGCAAAAAATGTATAATGATGTAAAATTGAATCATGTCTTTAGCTAATATCTATGTCTTCTTAAGGTACATACATTTTGACTTCGACCGCATTTGTGGCCATGTACAATTTGAGCGTCTTTCTATCCTTTATAGAGAAATAGAAGAATTTCTGAATAGGCATGAGTACGTACTTTACTGCGTCTTTCTTTTTTATTCAGAATCAATTTGATGTTCATTTATACAGACAATTTTTTACTTGTTTAGTCTTTTATGGGAATTGGGTTCCTTATAAACTTACAATATGTTGATTATTATGAAGAGGAACTTCTACCAATTGGAAAGAATGACCAAATGAGTTCTCCTTGGTGGGGTAGAATGTTGTAGAAAAGTTGGGTAGATTTAAATTCGGAAGATTTTAATTTTACGAGTTTTGAGAGTTAATATTTTATTTTGGTAAAGTCATAGTAAATTAGGGGAATATGGTAGTTTGTTCTCAAGTTAGGTCATGATTATGTCTTAAAAATCCCAATCCTCCCCATTAGCACTGTTTTCGGGTTAATAAAATTTCAAGTTCTTTTTGTGAGTTTATTCATCCTGGTGTTGCCTCACCAATTTAGATATATTTGAATGTGCACAGGCTAGAGGGAGAGGGGATGAATAATCAAATCTCTAAAATAAACAATTCAAATATTTGTTCACATATGATGCTCATATGTGAGTTGGATTATCGTGTCCAGGATTGCTCATAGTGAAAATAATAATGAAACAATTAAACAATACTAATAACTTTTACCTCGGGTGCACCTCTAAGCTTGCTCTATGTGTGCTTCTCCTCTCACCTTTCAAGTCCAACTAACAATGTCTACCTTTGAGCCATGGAACCATCAACATATCAAACTCAATCACACAGAATCACCAAACTGTACGAGCTCCTACGTGCACTATTTCAAGTACATGCATACTTGATGCACATGTGAAGCATATGCTAAGTCCATTACCAAACACATCAAAATCATTCAGTTGAATTCGACTAGTTAGGAGCATCTTTTTTTTTTAGCTAGCACCAAGTATCTAGTTCTTCGGGATGACTAATCATGGAGATGACCTATCTGACCCCACAGAAGTTTTTCACCGACCATCAGAATAAATCCGGAAGTGCTTATAGCAGGTGGTCTAGCAGCCCAATATCCCAGGTTTGTAATCCCTAAAATGTCCTGCGTCGTAGTTAGGAATCGAACCATGGGTGTTTGGGAGACTGCATGGCATCCTGCCGCCGCACCATAGCCCGGGGGGCTAGTGGGGAGCATCTTTGCATCTTCAAAAATTGCATAGCAAACTATGGGAATTGGATAATTTAGTTACTGGTGTAGTTTTTTCACAAAAATGGTTTAAGAATAGAAAGAAGTTTGGCTGACAGTGGGAGCTTCAAGAAAATTAAAGATTTATACAGTTTCTTGAATGGAGCCTTAGCTTGCTACCTGAAAGATTAGATTGGCCATCTGGTATTTAGGGACAATAATTAGAGCCTTGCTTCCGGTTTGATTAACAGATCATGTCAAATGGTTAAAAACTTAAAACAGTCTGTTTTATATTGTACTTATTTTACTTTAATTTAATATATTTTTGGGCTTGTGTGGATCCAACAAGATCAGGAAGAATTAAAATTAAAAATCATAAATGTAAAAGGTGATATGCGATGATTGATTGCTCATTCAATCTTGAACATTCGACCAAGGGGAAAATATAATGATACCAATTAATGTCCAAATATTATACACAACACATTATTATTTAGTTTGGACCAAAATGTCAAGAAAATTGATAGGCAGAATATTTGACATTAATTGCACAATAATTTGACATTAATGGTGCAGATTTGCTATTAATGGGCAGAATATTTGGCATTAATTGTATAAATTTGGCATTAATGGCGCAGATTTAATTGCACAATGATTTGACATTAATGGCGCAGATTTGCTATTAATGGGCAGAATATTTGGCATTAATTGCACAGATTTAGCATTAATGACGTAGATTTTCAAAATTGTATAGCTGTAATTATGTATCATACTATTTAAAAGAGGATTCTCCAGAGGAGAAAGCAGAGTTTTTCACCGTCATTTTCTCTGAGTTTAACATAGTTTCTACTCTCATTTTCTCTGAGTTTGACATGGTATCAGAGCCAGTTTCGATCCAAACCTAGTTTTTTTCCCCTATCATTTTTCAAGTCAATCCTATTCCTTGCGATTTCTCCAACTTCTTATTTTTTCTCCTGCGTTCTTCTTTTTCCTTGTATTCATGTCTACTGAAAAGCATGATGTCTTGTTCGTTCGTCTTACTGGAAAAAACTACGCTACCTGGGCATTCCAGTTCTAGATCTTTACCAAAGGCAAGGAGCTTTGGGGTCATATTGACGGAACAAATTCTGCCCCTGACAAAACTATGCATAAGGAGGCATATGCCAAATGGGAGGTCAAAGATGCACATGTTATGGCCTGGATCATAGGCTCTGTCGAGCCTAATATCGTCCTCAATCTCAGACCCTTCACCACGGTAGCCAAGATGTGGGCAAACCTACAGCAAATTTATAGCCAGAACAACACTGCTCGCAGGTTTCAACTTGAACATGAAATTGTCAGTTTTCAACAGGATAGTCTCTCAATTTCTGAATTCTATTCTCATTTTATAAATCTTTGGGCTGAATATGCTGACATTGTCTATAAAGATTTGTCAACTGACGGACAAGCTACAGTCCAAAAAGTTCATGACACCACAAAACGAGATCAATTTCTTATGAAATTGAGATCTGATTTTGAGGGCATTCGGACCAACCTCATGAACAGGGCTACTGTCCCCTCCTTAGATGAATGCTTAAATGAACTGCTTCGTGAAGAACGTCTCCTCACTCAGACAACCATGGAACAACAAAAATCAGCCTCTGTTCCTATGGCATATGCCGCACAAGGCAAACCACGAGGGCGAGACATGAGTACTGCCCAATGTTTTTGCTGTAAAAGCTTTGGACACTTTGCTTCCCATTGTCCTAAAAAGTTTTGCAATTACTGCAAAAAGGATGATCACATCATTAAAGAATGTCCAATCAGACCACCGAGGAGAAATGCAACAGCCTTCACTGCCTCTGTTGGTCCTTCTACTACTCCAGTTTCTGAGGATCAAAATTTGCCTAATTCTGTGCCAACTTTGACACCTGAAATGGTTCAACAAATGATCATTTCGGCATTTTCTGCTTTAGGTCTTTCAGGTACCGCTTCTTTACCTTGTTCTCCTTGGTATTTCGACTCTGGGGCATCAAATCATATGACTAACAATGCTGCTGCTCTTACCAATGTTACAAATTACTTTGGTAATTTGCAAATACATACCGCCGATGGAAATACTTTACCTATCACAACAATTGGTGATATTTCATCATCTCTTACCAACGTTTATGTTTCCCCTGGTCTAAGCAGTAACCTTATTTCAGTTGGTCAGTTAGTTGACAATGATTGCAAGAGTTTGGTTGTTCTTGGAAATAAGCAAGAGTTTGGCCTAGACTATGAAGAGACATTTGCACCTGTGGCCAAAATGACTACTGTGAGAACTATTATTGTCATTGCAGCCTCTAATTCTTGGCAAATTCACCAGCTCGATGTCAAAAAAGCCTTACTTCATGGGGACCTCAAAGAAGAAGTTTACATCAAACTTCCTATTGGTATGCATTACCAAATACTGTTTGCAAACCTCATGAATTAAAACAGACACCAAGAGTCGATCCAAAGCAGCTATAGGAGAAATTGTGATACTTCTTGTTTACGACATTGTCGTCACAGGCTCGGATCAAGCGGCTATCAGTTGCAGAAAGATCTTGGACAGCTAACTTATTTTTGGGACATTTCGCATCTTTGTCACTCATCACAAATATTTCAGGATCTCAGCTAGCTGGTCTTATTCAGTAGATACTCCCATGGACAGGATCTCCTACAAGATTCAGTTGGAAGTCTTAGCTGATATCTCTTTCGCTGTCCATCAGCTTCATGCAAAATCCTAGACCCTTGACAGCTACAACGAATCATTAAATATTTACTGGCGGCGTGGTCTTTTCTTTCCTAAAGATGCGACAATACAACTTCAAGCATATAGTGATGCTGATTGGGCTGGATGTCCGGACACACGGAAGTCTACTACTGGCTGGTGTATGTTTTTAGGAGATGCCCTTATCTCCTGGAAATGCAAGAAACAAGAGTCGGTGTCTAAATCCTCCACTGAAGCAGAATATCGATCGATGTCTGCAGCATGCTCTGAGATTATTTGGTTACGGGGTCTTCTTTCAGAACTTGGTTATTCACAAACACAACCAACTCCCTCAGAGGTCGAAGCACATAGAGGTCGACTGTCATTCCATCAGAGAAGCTTATGACCGCAGAATTATTAATCTCCCTCATGTTTCAACATCTGTTCAACTAGCTGACATCCTCACAAAATCCTTGACACTTCAGCGCATAATTTTCTCGTTAGCAAATTGATGCTTGTAGATTCACCAGCATCAATTTGAGTGGGGATGTCAAGAGAATTGATAGGCAGAATATTTGACATTAATTGACAATAATTTGACATTAATGGTGCAGATTTGCTATTAATGGGCAGAATATTTGGCATTAATTGTACAGATTTGACATTAACGGCGCAGATTTGCTATTAATGGGCAGAATATTTGGCATTAATTGCACAGATTTAGCATTAATGACACAGATTTTCAAAATTGTATAGCTGTAATTATGTATCATACTATTTAAAGGAGGATTCTCCAGAGGAGAAAGCAGAGTTTTTCACCCTCATTTTCTCTGAGTTTAACACTTATGATTTATTAGCAATTGTCTCCACAAACTACGATTCAAAATAGGAGCACTCCAAATTTTGATTTCTAATGAACTTTCAAAACCTTGGAACTCTTTAGAAATGAAAGAGAAAATAACTCAAGAAAAGAATTCACTACTTGAGAATTGAGTGATTTGAACACAAGGAATGAAATTCCTTTTAAAAGGATGAAATGTTTCTCACAAAGGGCGAAGAGTTTCTTCTAAGAGGTGAACAATCATGGGTGTGTCTTTTACATAAAATATCATTAACTTAATTAATTAAGTTAATTATTTTATTTTTTTTCTTTTGCTAGTGTTATCCATTTTTTAGTTAATTAATCCATTGGTTAATTAACTCTCAATAATTAGTTGATTAATTTCTAGCAATTCACAGCCATATCTCGGAAATTAATTTCAATTTCTCAATCTATTTCTCACTCCTTCATGGTCTTACATGAATTGACATTCATGTAGATTCGAGTTAGCATGTGTATCTATGTCCACGAGTTCAACTAATATTTTTGTTGATCATAACGAACCAACTCTTTATTACTTTAATTTTTTATATTAATTTGTTATTCACTCAAAAAATTAGTACCGTCTACGCGTAAAATAGTCGTCCATGTCTCTATACAATTTATTGGTTATGAAAGCTAGTTTTCCAACAATTTTCAGGTCAAAAAAAATTTGTTAATGAGGTAGGTAGATTTTCGAACTCTTTGTTTCTATTCCTTTTCTTTCCATGTATAAGATCTCCTGGTTTGATATTTTAGAATTTTTATTTTTTTCTCTAAATATTATTAGTTAAGACAAAGAAAATTATGCAAAATAACTCAATGTGTCTCAATTTACTTTAAATATCCTTCTCCAAATATCCTTTTCTTCATATACTCATTATTTTAGTCATCTCTAATGCTTAAACTTTCTGGAAATGCAGCGGATAAAAATTATGCAAAATAACTCAATGTGTCCCAACTTACCACATATCTCTTCCAAGTTCCTTTGAAAACATATAAATCTCGGCAGTGCATATGCAGCAAATTCATAACATACTTGTAAGCCAAAAGACACAAAAATATATATATTAGTTCTTAAGATTAAGCCCTGTAAACAAGTAATAATTGATTAGATTATGGAGACTTTCATACATAACAGTACAAAAAAAAATGTTACTGATGTATCGACTACCATAAGACAGAGATAACCTAAAGGAAGGAAAAAATATCTAGTGGACATTTAGCATATAAATTATAAAGTTTACCAAACAAGATAACATATGGTCACAATAAAACAAAGGATTAGGTATCAAGTGTCATATACATACTCACTGCATTTTTGGATCCACAAAAACCACCGGACATTGGCGCAATTTCATTGGATTACCCTATGACAAATGATCATTCAATTTTTTGATGGATGGTAGTTGGCTTTAGAATCAATAAAAATTTATAGAGGCTGTATTTAAATTTCATAATCTTATTTCTCTTATAATTTTCTCTAAATATCATTAGTTAAGACAAGGAATACTTCACATACTCTTATTATTTTAGTCACCTTTAATTCTTAAAATTTATAGAAAATGCAGTGGACAGAAAATAAATAAAATAATTTAATGCGTCTCAATTTACCACACATCTCCCGAAGACTCCTGTTGGTGTAGTGTAAAACTTCAAATCTCGGCTGGATGACACAACGTAGTTCCCATTGAGCAAATCCATAGCATCCTAGTGAACAAGTAATAATTGATTAGATTAACTAGTATGAAGACCTTCATACATAAAGTACAGGAAAAACATTAATGATGTATAACATTCCACTATCATAAGACATATAGAGCTAAAGGAAAGAAAACCTTTGGTCAATGAAGTACAATTCAGTTCTGTCATAGTATCTAGTTGAGATTTAGTGTATAAATCATCAAGTTACAAAACAACAATAACATATAGTCCACAAAACAAGCAAACAAAGGATTAGGTATCAAGTGTCATATACATTGGAAAGTGTTTATAGTTTTATTTTTTAGGATGGTTAGTAGACATCATAACTATAAGTTGTATAAACATATATCTTAATTTGTATTTTACCTAAAATACAAATTACTCCCTAGAATAGAATCCTAATTTATTTCCTAGAATAGGTCTTGATTTATTTCCTAGAATAGACTCCTAACTTTGTATATAAATAGGTCTTACATCTTATAACATTGTATGAAGAATTCTTTTGTTGATAACATGGTATCAGAACCTTAATTATTCTCTTCTCGTTCCTTTCTTCCTTTATCTCTTCAACGTGTTGAAGCTTGGAGGAGTCACCCAATCAGAAAATTTGCATGTTGGAGGCTTTTATCTGTTCGACGTGTTGAAACCTGGAGGAGCCACCTAATCAAAAAATTTGCATGTTGGAGGAGCAATTCATGTTGAAGAAAGCCACATTGATGTTCACGGCGATCACATCAAGCCACGTTGAGCAGTCTTGGTATGCAGTAGCTGTCATCCTTCGTTTCTTTAGCATGCTGCGATTTTCTCTCTCATAGCAAGTCTCCCACGCGTCACCTACAACCTCTAGTTATTCTCCCCTCTATTCATTGCTTCTTGGCAACCGCCGCTTGAGCTCGCCGAGACTGCCAACAAAGAGCAAAGCTGTATTTTGTTGGAAATTGTGCTGGAAGTTTTGTGAAAATTGGTATAACATGCAACATTGTGGTTGGAAATTGCTCCAACAACGTTGAAGCATTTATACTTGTCTTGTTGCTGTGTTTTCTTCTTGTTGCTGCGTTTTGTCTCTCCGGCGCAAGCTACAGATCTGTGCACCAAGGATCCATCTTCCTATTATTGTGTTCCCGTAAGATAGAATCTTATGGTTGAAAATAAGCCTTCTATTATAATTGATGTTGTGCCTGTGATATCTAAAATCACAGATTACAAGTTAAATGGTTCAAACTATTTGGATTGGAGTAAAACTATTCGTCTTTAGCTACGAAGTATTGACAAAGATGGGGATTTAACTGATGACCCTCCTCAAGATGATTCAAAGCAGATATGACTAAGAGAGGATGCTCGCTTGTTTCTTCAGATTCGAAATTGTATTATTAGTGAGGTAATTGGTTTGATCAATCATTGTGAATTTGTCAAAGAATTGATACATTATCTAGAATTTCTGTATTCTGAAAAAGGAAATATTTCCCTTATATATGAGATTTGCAAAGCCTTTTACCATGTGGAAAAGCAGGATCAACCATTGATTAATTATTTTATGACATTCAAGAAGACATATGAGAAGCTTAATATGTTACTGCCCTTTAGCCCTGATGTGAAGGTTCAACAACGCCAACAAGAGCAAATGCTATCATCAGTTTCCTTGCCGACTTATCTCCTGACTTTAAATCCACTAAATCACAAATTCTCTCTAGTTCTGAGGTCTCCTCCTTACAAGATGTATTTAGTCGCATTCTCCGTACGGAAAATACTATCCCCGTTCAACTTAGTGGTGCTTTGGTGAGTCGCAATATTAATTGTGTGACAAATAAATCAACTATTCACAATGGAAACAAAGGAGGAGGCTCGCAAGACTAATGCTTTTCACTATGCTTTTCTTTCGAGAAGGTAAAGAGCAATGGTAATCTTAACTACAAAATAAGAAAATACATATATGCGTGACAAATCAGGAAATATTAAATGAACTAAAAGATTTCAAACAAAGGATGCCCAACAAGATAAGTGCTTAAATTAAAAATCTACTATCATACAAATTATGGATAAGCAATTGCAACTAGCCCATACTTGTTTTGTTCCATCAGCAAAGTTGTTCAAATAATAACGAGCAATAGCATTCCATCCATCATTTGCAATTCCTTTAAGTGTTCGCGTTCCATACCTGGAAAATTTAAATAAGACTAAGTAATATGCTAGACGTGAAGTAGCATGCATCTAGTGTTAGTCAAAAGTATGCCACACTAAGTTTAATGCAAAGAGTTCTAGAGAAAGGCGATATCCATGCAAAACATGATAGTAGGCAATTCTGATAACCACAGAAACATAAAAGGAAAAAAATATGCACCAAATACTTATTATAAAGTAGGTAGAGGATCTACATAATAAAGAAACAAGCTTCATTAAATATTTACATCAAGGAACTACAAGAATAGCAAGCACAAGAAGAACAAAAAAGAGTGTCAATCATAGGCGGACTATATTTGTGCACTGCCAATTAAGCAGCTCAATTTCCAATTGAAAGAGAACTGGTATTGATTGGATCCTTATGAAGCTTTACATGCCAAGTTGTCTATATGCTCGAACTGTTTCCACAGTCTTTGAACACAACAAAACTAATGTCATTCCTCTATGCATGGTAATTGTACGCAACAAGGTCTCCTGTGACAACTATTCAAAGATAATTTCGTTTGGAAGAAGGAAAAAGTACATTTACCATAGGTCTAAGAGGCGTTGGGCATTCTCTCTAGTTTTGTTTCTTAGCACTACTATTGAAATTGATTTGGAGTCAAATTTTCAATCCTTGCCAACATTCGGTTTCAAAACAATTATGAAACCTTTTGGAAAAAAACACATTGATGTACAGATTGGCAAATGCATTCTTGTACGATCGGGGTATGATGTACTTGTTCAACAGTCATGTTGCCAGTATGTGTCAACAAGAGCACATTATGGAGCATATGATATTTGAACTGGTAGTAGTATTTTAGAACAATTAAAGTATTGGAAACCCAAGTAAATACATAGTTACCCATGAAATCTCCATTTGATGCAGGAACTCCAGAATATTGGATGTTGATTTCATCTCCACGATTAGCTCATACTAAAAGTAGTAATTACATATTAACAACTATCTAGAAAAAAAATACAAAACTTTCAAACACTTACAAATGTTATGATATTCCAAGAGGTTTGGATGATCAATAATTTTGTCTTTAATACCAAACAGACCAATTTCGATGAGTTGATGTTCCAATATCTTTCGGGCAATCATACACTGTAATTATAAGACAGAATATCATCTAGTAATTTTTAAAATAAAATTGAACATGCTAAAAGAAACACCTAAAGAAGACAAATAAATTTCCCATTTGAAATTAGCAAGACTTAAAGTGTATCAAAACATTTGACAGTAAAAAGACCTTTACTTCTGAAAAGAATAAATAATGAAGACTCCCAGCATTTCTAATGCAAAATAAATAAAAGTTTTACAAGAATTGGTTTGGAATCTTTCCTTTTTGAAAATATGCTGAATTAAATCTCTCAATGCAACATCTTTAAGCTTAGAGGCTTGGCATAACTTGGGCTTCAAGACAAGAAAAGAGTTGAAGGAGAATTCACAAAATTTTATTATTATTTTTGGTAATTTTCACTTTTTTTTTGGTTCTTAAGGTATTTTTGTATTTTGAGTCTGTTTAGGAAATACCTTAAGAACCAAGAGCACATTTTAATTCAGCATATTTTGGTAATTTTTGTATTTTGAGTTCTTAGGTATTTCCTAAACAGACTCAAAATACAAAAATACCTTAAGAACCAAAAAAAAAAGTGAAAATTACCAAAAATAATAATAAAATTTTGTGAATTCTCCTTCAACTCTTTTCTTGTCTTGAAGCCCAAGTTATGCCAAGCCTCTAAGCTTAAAGATGTTGCATTGAGAGATTTAATTCAGCATATTTTCAAAAAGGAAAGATTCCAAACCAATTCTTGTAAAACTTTTATTTATTTTGCATTAGAAATGCTGGGAGTCTTCATTATTTATTCTTTTCAGAAGTAAAGGTCTTTTTACTGTCAAATGTTTTGATACACTTTAAGTCTTGCTAATTTCAAATGGGAACTTTATTTGTCTTCTTTAGGTGTTTCTTTTAGCATGTTCAATTTTATTTTAAAAATTCCTAAATTCTAGATGATATTCTGTCTTATAATTACAGTGTATGATTGCCCGAAAGATATTGGAACATCAACTCATCGAAATTGGTCTGTTTGGTATTAAAGACAAAATTATTGATCATCCAAACCTCCTGGAATATCATAACAATTGTAAGTGTTTGAAAGTTTTGTATTTTTTTTCTAGATAGTTGTTAATATATAATTACTACTTTTAGTATGGGCTAATCATGGAGATGAAATCAGCATCCAGTATTCTGGAGTTCCTGCATCAAATGGAGATTTCATGGGGTAACTATGTATTTACTTGGGTTTCCAATACTTTAATTGTTCTAAAATACTACTACCAGTTCAAATATCATATGCTCCATAATGTGCTCTTGTTGACACATACTGGCAACATGACTGTTGAACAAGTACATCATACCCCGATCGTACAAGAATGCATTTGCCAATCTGTACATCAATGTGTTTTTTTCCAAAAGGTTTCATAATTGTTTTGAAACCGAATGTTGGCAAGGATTGAAAATTTGACTCCAAATCAATTTCAATAGTAGTGCTAAGAAACAAAACTAGAGAGAATGCCCAACGCCTCTTAGACCTATGGTAAATGTACTTTTTCCTTCTTAGTAGGCATATCCAAACGAAATTATCTTTGAATAGTTGTCACAGGAGACCTTGTTGCGTACAATTACCATGCATAGAGGAATGACATTAGTTTTGTTGTGTTCAAAGACTGTGGAAACAGTTCGAGCATATAGACAACTTGGCATGTAAAGTTTCATAAGGATCCAATCAATACCAGTTCTCTTTCAATTGGAAATTGAGCTGCTTAATTGGCAGTGCACAAATATAGTCCGCCTATGATTGACACTCTTTTTTGTTCTTCTTGTGCTTGCTATTCTTGTAGTTCCTTGATGTAAATATTTAATGAAGCTTGTTTCTTTATTATGTAGATCCTCTACCTACTTTATAATAAGTTTTTGGTGCATATTTTTTTCCTTTTATGTTTCTGTGGTTATCAGAATTGCCTACTATCATGTTTTGCATGGATATCGCCTTTCTCTAGAACTCTTTGCATTAAACTTAGTGTGGTATACTTTTGACTAACACTAGATGCATGCTACTTCACGTCTAGCATATTACTTAGTCTTATTTAAATTTTCCAAGTATGGAACGCGAATACTTAAAGGAATTGCAAATGATGGATGGAATGCTATTGCTCGTTATTATTTGAACTTTGCTGATGGAACAAAACAAGTATGGGCTAGTTGCAATTGCTTATCCATAATTTGTATGATAGTAGATTTTTAATTTAAGCACTTATCTTGTTGGGCATCCTTTGTTTGAAATCTTTTAGTTCATTTAATATTTCCTGAATTGTCACGCATATATGTATTTTCTTATTTAGTAGTTAAGATTACCATTGCTCTTTACCTTCTCGAAAGAAAAGCATAGTGAAAAGCATTAGTCTTGCGAGCCTCCTCCTTTGTTTCCATTGTGAATAGTTGATTTATTTGTCACACAATTAATATTGCGACTCACCAAAGCACCACTAAGTTGAACGGGGATAGTATTTTCCGTACGGAGAATGCGACTAAATACATCTTGTAAGGAGGAGACCTCAGAACTAGAGAGAATTTGTGATTTAGTGGATTTAAAGTCAGGAGATAAGTCGGCAAGGAAACTGATGATAGCATTTGCTCTTGTTGGCGTTGTTGAACCTTCACATCAGGGCTAAAGGGCAGTAACATATTAAGCTTCTCATATGTCTTCTTGAATGTCATAAAATAATTAATCAATGGTTGATCCTGCTTTTCCACATGGTAAAAGGCTTTGCAAATCTCATATATAAGGGAAATATTTCCTTTTTCAGAATACAGAAATTCTAGATAATGTATCAATTCTTTGACAAATTCACAATGATTGATCAAACCAATTACCTCACTAATAATACAATTTCGAATCTGAAGAAACAAGCGAGCATCCTCTTTAGTCATATCTGCTTTGAATCATCTTGAGGAGGGCATCAGTTAAA
>JAGFNQ010004377.1:0-64178 GCA_024364735.1 Boesenbergia rotunda | reverse complement strand
AGGATATTCCTCCAACACTTCGCCAGCAGCAGGAGGCACCACAAGACAAACCTCAATTTGTTCGCCTTGAAGCAGGGCCCAAAGGAGTCCCTCCGAGCCTACATTAAGAGATTCAATGGGGTGGCGTTAGACGTGCCGACTGCCACACCCGAGGTACTGATCAACGTTTTCTCCCAAGGACTACAAGAGGGGGATTTCTTTCGTTTGTTTATCAGGAAGCCACCCAAGGACTTCGACAGCATGTTGGGGAAGGTTGTCAAATACATCAACGTGGAGGAGGCGCAGGCCGCTAGGAAGAAGGATTCGGTCAGCGCGCCGACCCCAACCCCCTCAGAATATTCGATCCCCTGGCAGGCCCATTCGTAGCCCACGGGGAGCAATCGACAGGGCGGGAATGGAGCGCCGACACATGCAGCAAGTAGCCCAGGGGTGTCTGTCGACCCATTGGAGGCCCAATTGCGCGTTTCACCAGAGCCACGCCCACGACACGGAAGAGTGCCGACAGGCTGGGAGAGGTAGGGCTCCAACTCCCCGAGGGCGGGGACGCCAAGCATCTCCTGGGTGAGCCTCAGACCGGGGAGGGCAAACCGCCGCCCTAGCAGCTGAGGAACCCAGACGAAACCCCCCAACTACTCGTAACCTATTCCCGCAAGAGGATCGAGCAGAGGCTGAAGAAATGGATGAGGAACAGGCCAATCGACAGAACATCGTCCGAGGAGGAGTGCACGTGATCTCGGGTGGGCCTACCGGAGGAGATTCCAATCAGACCTGGAAAGCACATGTGCGCCGGCTGGAGATTCATCAGGTTGGCATGAGCGCAGCTCAGGCGCAGGGTCCCAAAATCAGCTTCGACCCCTAAGATCTACAAGGATTGGAGGTCTCGCATGATGACGCTCTAGTCATCACGGCTATCATAGCCAACTACCAAGTCCATCGAACCATCGTGGACACGGGCAGCTCGGTCAACATACTCTACAAAAAAGCCTTCGACCAGTTGCAGATCGAGTCATCCCAACTAGAATTGGTGGCCACTCCGCTGTTCGGATTCACGGGGAACCAGGTGCAGCCGATGGGGCAAATTTGGCTGGCTATCTCCTTAGGTGAAGACCCACTAAAGAGAACTAGGTGGTCCACTTTTCCGATAGTGGACGCTCCCTCGGCCTACAACGCAATCCTGGGGCGACCGACCCCCAACGAGTTTCAGGCAGTCACCTCGACCTTCTACCTCAAGATCAAATTCTCGGTCGGCGACAAGGTCGGAGAGGTCGGAGGAGATCAGAGGGTGGCCCGGTGATGCTATGTGGATGATGTCTGAGTTGAGAGTCAGAAGGCCCCGCGCCCCCTTCTCTAGCTGCAATATGGTACAGGCTTCTCCTTGGGCCGAGTTGCATGAAGACAAGGAGGAGGTTCAACTACTGCCTGACCGAGTAGAGGCCTGACTCAAAATAGCCGCCGGGTTGCCGAGCGAGCTGAAGGAGCCGCTGTTGGAGTGCCTGACCAGGAACCACGGTGTGTTCACCTGGTTGGTAAAGGAACTAAAGGGAGTCCGATCGGAGGTGGTCGAGCACCACCTTCATGTCTACCCTAATGCTCGGCCCATCAAGTAGAGAAAGTGGGACTTCAGCACGAAGAAGAATAAGGTGATCCAGGCTGAGATCGAGAGATTGCTGGAGGCCGAGCACATCTGAGAAGTCCAATTTCCAACCTGGCTAGCCAATGTGGTCCTGGTAGCCAAGCCTGACAATAAGTGGAGAATGTGCATCGACTTCCGGGACCTCAACCGAGCATGCCCGAAGGACTGCTACCCTCTACCCCGGATCGACTAGATGGTTGATTCGACAGCGGGAAGCGAGCTCATCTCCATGCTGGACGCCTACCATGGATATCACCATGTACCCTTGGCGGCTGAGGACCAGGAGAAAGTGAGCTTCATCACGATTGGCGGCACCTACTACTACACGGTCATGTCGTTCGGGCTGAAGAACGCCGGAGCCACCTACCAGAGGATGATGAACAAGGTATTCCACACCTAGATCGGCTGAAACATTGAGGTATATATGGATGACATTCTAATCAAATCAAGCCGAGCAACAGATCTGGTGGCGGATATGGAAGAAACTTACCAGACCTTACGCAAGTACGGGCTCAAATTAAATCCCGCAATGTGTCTTTTTTGTTGGGATCTTACCGTGTGCTAGAGGGGGTGAATAGCTTTCGTTCGATTTTCTACCTACAACGTTAGCATGCGCAAGCGGAAATACTAAATAAAAATTAAAATAATGCTAACGCAAACCGTTTACGTGGTTCGGAGATGACGCTCCTACTCCACGGCTGTCTGTAAGGTGGACGATCCCTGATCCGTCGGTGGATGACTCCCCGGAAGACCTCCGGCTATCTCGTGTAGCTCCTTGTGGGTGGAGAAACTGTTGAGGCAATCGACCCAAGATGATCGGGAAGATCATGGTTTTGATGTGTGTGCCAATAAGTTTAAGGTTAGGATGTTATGTTGTATTTGATATGTGTGATTGAGTTTGCAGGACTTGGAAAATCACACATGGAGAACACATCCGAGGGACGAGAGCCGAGGGAGGAGAGCTCCAAGAGCAAGTCGAGAAGTGGACTTCAAGAGCACACGTGAAGGGTGGCATGGAGGCAAGCCAAGGAAGGCTTGTGTGCGCATCCGAGAGACGATAGCTAGAGGAAGAAGACTTCAAGGGGCAAGCCAAGGGAGCATACCTGAAGGCATATGTGAAGGAGAGTGTTTTGAGAGGTTGTAAGTGAGAATGGAGGCTGGGCAGTCGATTGCCAAAACTCATAGAGAGTTTACAGTCTCGGACCAGTCGACTGCCCCTTGTAACCCCCCGAAACTAGTCGTTGGCTAACCGTTAGCTGACATTTATTGCTAGGCCAGTCGACTGCCCCAGGGGCAGTTGACTGGTACGGGTCTGGACAGCTTGCGAAGTTGTCCTATTCTCTTATAAAAAGGGGACTTTTCTGCACGTGAACGGTACGATTTTGTACTGTACTGAAGTGTTGTTCGTGCCCCGACTGATCGGATCTTCCTCTCGTTCTTCATCGCAACTTGTAAAGAGGAAGAAGACAACGGTTGTAAAGGTTTCTCCACCTTTGAAGGAGGATTTCATAGTGGAGAGTGTGCTACCGCGTGGATCCTTGGATTAGTCACCCGTTCAGGTGGATACAAAGTAAAATACTCTGAGTTAGCATTGCTTTCGTGTTTTTCATATATTATTTTGTATTGCACTAACATCTTTGTAGAGAATTCAACGAAAAATTGCTATTCACCCCCCTCTAGCAACGCCTTCGATCGTACAGAAACCTCGCCACAAACCAAACTTCACTTCTGAGCTCTTAGACTACTATTTGGCCTTTAACTAAAGACAAATTTGTCAAGAAGTCTCAGCCAAAACGAAGCTCTCTTAAATAGAGCCTACGGCTAAACTAGCCGCTGCCAGTCGACTGCCCCCAGGGCAGTCGACTGATCCCACTGCAAGAGCTAGCCAACGGCTAACTCAACGGCTAAATTTTTGACCTGATCAGTCGACTGGTCTTGGACCATTCGACTGATCTTTCTGTGAGTTTGAGTTTACCCGTTGGCAGTCGACTGATCCATTCCCAGTCGACTACCCAACTTACATATTCACTCTCCTCACTCCGAATACCCTCCTTCATGTATGCCTTCAAGTCTACTCCCTTGGCTCACCCCTTGAAGTCCTCTTTCATCGGCTGTCGTCCCTCAGATGCGCACGCAAGCCCTTGGTTTGCCTCCATGCCATCCTTCACGTATGCCCTTTGAAGTCCACTTCCCCCGGCTTGCCCTTGGAGTCCTCTTCCCTTGGCTCTCGTCCCTCGGATGCGTACTCCATGTGTGACTCACCAAGTCCTACAAACTCAATTACACATATCAAACCACAAAGGTAAACCTAACTTAAACCCTTTGCCCAAACATCAAAACACATGGTCACTCCGGACCATAGATTGCCCCAACAATCTCCCCCTTTTTGATGTTTGGCAATTTGTTTAAGTTAGGGAAAACAAATAGCAAATATGCATGGATCCTATCACAAGGCATCCCCACACTTATCCTCCCCACGAGTTTAGGACTTTTACCAAAATCGGGCTTTTTAAAACCTTTCCAAGGCTCCCCCTATATTGGACTTACAAAGGCTTTTTAAGAACCTCTCCAAGGTGCCCCTTACGCCACCAATTGACCAACAATACTCCCCCTTTACCTAAGCTCCCCCTAGAGCTAGGATTTCTTGCAAAGGCATGTTTGGTTTCCCACTTAAATCCAACACTTCTCCCCCTTTGCCACACATTAAAAAAACTCCAACAATTTCTCTCTTATTGGATCTTTTAACCCTGAATGATCATAAACACAGTGTACTAACCCCCCATAAGATTACACACTTGTTTTACATTATTTTGACACCTTTTGACTGCTGAAAAACCATTTCAGCCAACATCAGTCGACTACCCTATCTACCAGTCGACTGATAGTTTGAAAAACTCAATTTCGGCATTTCTCACCCAAATTCAGAAATGCACCAGAAATTCCACAAATCTCCAAACATTCTCAAATTTTATGGAAAGATTTGTGGTACCCGTGTCTACTTGGAAAAAATACATCCAAATATGTATCTATCACCAATCCCAATATTGACACAAAACTCAAAACTAGCTAAACGGTTCAATTAATCATTGACCTAAAGTTCTAGTTTTGATCTCCTCTTAATGTCTTTGCCCATACCAAACTACAATGCATCTCTAGCATTGATTTATATGGTATTTATACATCACAAACCAACATTCATGTTATATGACCCCGATGACATATTTTCATACATGATACACAACTACAATGTGCCAAAACCCACGAATTGAGACTCAAATCCGTCTTCAACTCCTTTGGCACACTTCATGACCCTTCTAGACTTCCGAGAGAAACCCTCCCGGGATCTATAGACCATGGGTCCGAACTTGGCTCCTAGAGCTCCCCCTTGAGCTCTTAGCCCTAACCACCTCCCTAGGTTACTCATTCACAAACACAAGGCTACACCGGAGTACCTCCGATAACTCTTGGTCTACAACCTTAACCTTCTTAATCTCGGACCCCTTGTCCTTAGTTAAGACCTTCTTCTTGCTTTTAAATGGCATACCCTTGCCATTTTTGGACTTCCTCTCCTTGCCATAGTTATATGCTACCCTAGCATATTTCTTTTTATTGGCACCGGAGACCTTAGATCGGTATCCTAGACCCGATCTATCATTGTTGGGTTTAGACCACCCAACACCATATCTAAACTCTTAGATCCAATAGTGAATCTATCTAGGATTTTCTCTAACCTATCAATATTTGCCCTCAAGGCTTGATTTTCCCTTTCTAGGTTCTCAAACCTAAAATCAACATGTCCCCCTTAGACATTCTTAGACCTACCCATTCTAGGCATGTGTCTTCCCTTCTTGGAATTTGTGCCTTGATCTCTTGGTCCAAAGGTCTTGGATTTATCATGATGCATAATTTTCCTAGGGTTTTGATCTACAATATTAACCCTACACCTATCATGATATTTAAATCCAAACTTATGCATGGGTAAATAATTAGCATTATTTCTAACATGCATGGAGGAGTTTAAATTTGAATTACACTTAAACTTAAAAGTTAGGGATTACCTCTCTTACCATTGTAGCTCCCCCTTAACGTGACCTTCTCTTCTTCTTCATCTTCTCCCATTTCCTCAAATGCTCCAATTTCTTGAGTTCTCCTTTCCTTGAGCATTTGGTGTGGTAGTGTCCTAGCTCTTCACACGTGAAGCACCTTATATGCTTCTTATCCTTCTTTGCTCCATCTCTACAACTCATGTTAGTTTTCATATTACTTGAATTGAGTTTAGGGGTTACCTCTTTTTTCTTACCTAATAGGCACTTGTCCTTGTAGTGCCTCTTTTGATTGCACCCAAAGCAAATTATGTGGTCTTTTGACTTTGCTTTAGTGGAGGTGGAAGCTTCTTCTTGCTCCGGTATTGAAGTGAGTCTCTCCTCCCCCTCAATCCTTGAAGTAGAGACCTCTTCTTCTTCCCTTGATGAAGTGGATGACCTTTCACTTTCTTGTGCCACTTCACTTGAACCAAGTCAAGACAACGTTCATATTATTCTGTATTGAACCAATCTAGAACCCAAGTACAAGCATGGGTCCCTAAGCATTGTTTAACTAAACAAGCTGGACCAAACCAGTATTGGATCCCCAAGGACAAGATTCACATCTTGCCTAATCCTTATCGAGGTTTCAGTCTAGGGGGAGCTAATATAAAGACCATATTTATAACTAGATAATTATTTTAATTTACTTGCTTGCTTGCTTGTTGCAATTTTTAATTATTATGCTTAGATTTAGGATTGGTTAGATTAAGGACAAGTGATTGAGTTGAAATTTGAACAACATAGTATTGGGTGGAGGTGAGATGATAGTACATTAGGAAAGCCCTTCTAATAAGATCAAGTATACCCTACTTGGTCTGTTTAGTCTGGTGGAACTAGCCGAAGCTATCGATCCAAGACCTAAACTAGTTAGACTAAAATCTTTCAAGAAGTAACTTAAAGATGAATTTTCAGTAAAAGGCTTTGTCAAGGAAAGGGTTGTTGCACTTGCTCCAATATGGCTACGACCAAAGAATGTCTTGTGTCTCGCCAAGACCTAGAAGTCAATTACTGAAAATCAAATTCAATTTACTACTTGTTAAATTTGAATCTAATACAAATTTTAATTAATATTAGATTCAACACATTTTTCAAAGTCAATAAACTTAACCTTATAAATTTTTTCAAAATTAATTCAATGTCTTCAAAAGTAACCGTTTTTCAAAATTAAAATTTTATTTTGAAAACCTGTCTCACAAAACACATAAGGTTAACATGTTTGATAACACTAGATTGCGTGAGACAGACTAGGCTGTGAAATTCAATTCAAGCTATCCCTAACTCTAATGGATCCAAATCAATAAGTATTTTATGTGTGGAAACATAAAGATTTGGACCAGTGGATGTTGAATAGTGGATGCTCCAGACACATGACTGGAAACAAATTGAAATTCACCAAAATCAAGTTCAAGAACCTAGGCTCAGTAGCATTTGGCAACAATGCTACACTCAAAGTAATTGGGTCAGGTAACATTGAACTTAAATCTGATTTTGTTATTAAGAAAGTACTCTTGGTTGAAAATTTTAAGTTTAATTTGCTTAGTATTAGTCAGCTCTGTGATACTGGTTACATAGTTACTTTCACCAACTCTGATTGCCTGATTAGAAACCTCCAAGACTCAGAAATAATGCTTAAGGGTACTAGGAAAAATAATGTTTACACTATTAATCTACCCTTAATACCAAAATGCTTCTTGACTCAATTAGAAGAATCCAACCTGTGGCATAGGAGATTATGTCACACTCTTGTTAAACTAATTTCTAAAATTACTCAACTTGGTTTAATTAAAGGTGTACCAAAAATCAAGAATTTTGAAAACACAATCTGTAATTCATGTAAATAAGGTAAACAAACTAAGTCTACTTATAAACCAATTCAATCAGACTTAACTCAAACCACACTTGAGCTCCTGCACCTTGACTTATTTAATTCACATGGAGCCAAGTCACTAAGCGGGAATCGGTACTGCTTAGTAATTATCGATGATTACTTTAGATTTACCTAGGTTAGGTTCCTGAAAACTAAGGATGAAACCTATGCCCCAGTAGCCAGACTTGAGTCAATTAGAATGTTATTAGCCTTTGCAGCCCATAGAGGGTTTAAGCTATATCAGATGGATGTCAAGTCTCCCTTTTTAAATGGGTTTATTAAAGAAGAAGTTTATGTAGGACAACCCCCAGGATTTGATGACCTAGAAAAACCTGACTATGTTTTCAAACTTAGAAAAGCACTTTATGGGTTGAAACAAGCACCTAGGGCATGGTATGAACAGTTATCAACCTATCTAATTTCTAAGGAATTTAACCAAGGTCAAATTGACTCCACACTTTTTGTTAAAACCTTAGAAAAAGATATTTTTATTGCACAAATTTATGTTGATGATATAATTTTTGGATCCACCAACTCTAACTTTCTAAAAGAATTTGTAAATATAATGGAAAGTGAATTCGAAATGAGCTTGGTATGTGAGCTCAACTTTTTCTTAGGATTACAAATTAAACAGACCAAAGATGATAATTATGTTCACTAATCCAAGTATGCTAAAGAGTTAATAAAGAAATTCAAAATGGATAATTCCAAAAGCTTAAGTACCTCTATGGCTATAAATGTCAAAATTGATAATGACCCTGAAGGTAAACCTGTAGATCTTAAGTTATACCGAAGCATGATTGGTAGTCTACTTTACTTAACCGCTAGTAGACCTGATATCTTGTTTTCTGTAGGAATGTGTGATAGGTACCAAACTTGTGCTAAGGAAACCCACTTAGCAGCCCTAAAAAGAGTACTTAGGTACATTAAGGGTGTCATAAATGTAGGGATTTAATATCCTAGGACTTCCACTTTTGAATTATGAGGATATTCTGACTCTGACTATGCTGGGTGCAAATTAGATAGAAAGAGTACAAGTGGAAGTTGTCAATTATTAAGACACAGCCTAGTCAGCTGGTGTAGTAGAAAGCAACACTATATAGCCTTGTCCACAACCGAAGCAAAATATGTTGCCCTAGGAGAGTGTGTAGCACAACTTTTGTGGATGATGCACACTCTTAAGGACTTCCAGCTTGACTACACCCAAACCCAGGTCTTTATTGATAACATTAGTTCAATCAACTTGACTAAGAATCCTGTTCAACATTCCCGAACAAAACATATAGAAGTCAAACATCATTTTGTAAGGGATCATGTAGCCAGAGGCGAAATAATACTTAAGCATGTGGACTCAAAATTCAACTTAGCTGACATCTTTACCAAACCCTTACCTGAGTCAGAGTTTAGCTCACTAAGAAGGCAGTTAGGGTTATGCTTAGTAGAATAGGACTATTCTATATTTTTCAAAAATGTGTTTTCCTATTTTTTAAATTTGTTTCGAAAATGAGCAAATTGAAAAAACATTTCTTTTATCAAGTTTTTGAAATTTAAAATGATTTTTCGACTTAGTTTTCTTTCAAAAACTACCCCCTTCAAAACTAGGGTTTTTTACGCGAATGGACTTAGCTTAGGCCCTAACCCTAGAACTGCATGACCTATAGATCTAGAAGCCAGCATCTCACAAGCACCTTAGGGTACTTTTGATTGATAACCTAGACTGGGTTAAGATGCTTAGGTCTATGCCTTGATTCAAGATTACATCTGCAGTAATTGGGGCAATAAATACAAGTTGAACAGCAATCAGGTTATGTGTCAAGCTTAGAAACTCTAACTTGATCAGATCACTTAACTTGACTAACCCTAGTGAAAGCTACTGTTTTATAGCAGTTAGTAAGTAGCTAACTGGGTTAGACAGGACCCGAACAAGATCGGTTTAATTTGGGTTGGTCCATTTTTCTTGCTTGAAATCATTAGAGTTGGTTCAATACGGAATTACAAATTATTTGACTAGCTCTAATTTACCTGCAATAAGTGTTATCATTTTTTTTTGGTATATGGCAAAGGGGGAGAGAAACAAAAGAAAGAAAGAAATTTTTATTTCAAATTTTTCTAAAGTTTATTTAAGTGCTTAAAAATGTTTTCAAATTTTTCTAAGTATTTTTGAGTACCTTAAAAATGTTTCTCAGTACTTCAAATTTTTTAAGTACTTCTAGGTGCTTTCAAAATACTTCGAAAAGGTTTCAAAAAATTTCTAAGTTAAGTATTTCTAGGTACTTTCAAAATACTTCAAAAATGTTTCAAAAATTTCTAAGTATATTTTGAAAAACATTTCTAAGGAAAATTTCTCTTAGTAAACAAAATTTGCCTGAGCTAAATTTTTTCTAAAACTTTTTGCCAAATGGTGCTAAGTAAATTCTCTTAGTAAACAAATTTTGTTTAAAAAATAATGGTTAAAGATTTTTTTGGTGAAAATGTTGTTAAGCAAACTCTTTCTAAGTTTGGAAATGTTTTTTCCCAAGTTCTCAAAATTGAATCTTTTTAAGGGAAATCAATTTTCAAAATTTGTCTTGCCTAAGTAATTTTTTTTCAAAAGTTTTAAGTACAAGGTATTAGGCTTACAAAACCTTTCCAAAATTTGTCTAAAAGTTCTTCAGTGCTTTTTGCTCGTCTTTGAAAAACCTTTAGTCAAAAACTTAAAGTTTTTTGCTAAATTTTGAAAAACATTTAGCATTTAGAAAGTTTTACAAAAACCCGCATGACATTGGAAATTTCAAGGGGAGAACCTTTTTAGGGGGAGATAAAAGAATTTATTTACTGTTATTAGATTTCTATAATATGTTGTTTTAACTTAACTTTTTGAACCTTGTTGCCATAAATCAAAAAGGGAGAGATTGTTGGTGTCGGAAGCACCAAAGTCGAACCTATGTTTTGATAATGGCAAAGGGTTCAGAAGTTAAGATTTGGTTGTGATCTAACAAGCTTATTAAGTGTGAAGGAAAGTCCCAGGTACACTAGGCATTATGTCCTAGTTCTATGAATTGCGCACTAAGTCCTGGCCGCGGGCTGGGCAACTAAGTCCTGACGTAAGGTTGGGCAAGAAGACCTGGTGAGTGAAGCTGGACACTAAGACCTGGTCGAGGACTGGGCACCGAAGACCTGGTGAGTGAAGCTGGGCACGAAGACCTGATCGAGGACTGAGCACCGAAGACCTGGTGAGTGAAGATGGGCACGAAGACCTGATCGTGGATTGGGCACGAAGACTTGGTGAGTGAAGATGGGCAAAAGTCCAACTGGAGGAGCCGGTTGGCAAAAAGGTAAATTCTCCCGAGAGGAGTAGGTGAGGACGCGTTCCCCGTAGGAGGGAACATTAGGCGTCGGTTCGACCTAGGGTTCAATTTGGGAGACACAAAGTCAGAACCAAGACAGCTCAGGCTATAAATAATGTTCTAATCTTATCATTTGTATGCTTTGTATGTCCTTGAAACTAACCCTGGTTGCAGAAACGAATGGAAGGAGTTTTCTGCACTCAGGCGCCTCAATGGAGTGAGGCGCCCTAGCTGGGCTAGGGGCCTGTATTGAGACAGGCACCCCAGTGAAGGGTTAAACAGAGCATTCGAAGCAAACTGTCACGCAAGCCTCTGGACCAAGCCAAGCTAGGCACCTATGTTAACATAGGCGCCCCAGTCAGCTCAGGAGCCTCAATGGAAGGGGATAAGCGCTGGTCGAGTCTGCGGATTGGAGTTCTCGCAGGATAGGCCACGTGTCAGGCACCCCCTTCAACACATGCGCCCCACTGACCAGTATAAATAGGGGTTCACTCCCAAGGCTTCGTATAACTTGCAAATCTCACTCTCAACACTTTCGTTCAAGCGCTACGCTCCGACAAGCTCCGTACTCACGATTCAAGCGCCGACGATAACCCACTGCTCCGAACTTCCAACCTCTCCGGGCGTCGGTAAAAGTTTAAGTGTTGTAATTTCATTTTCAGTTCTATATTTGTACTCCAATTTGTAAACTCTTTTCGAATATAGAATTGCCCATCGTAAACGGTCAAGGACCGTGGGCCTTGGAGTAGGAGCCGACCGTGACTCCGAACCAAGTAAAAAGAAATCATGTTAGCGATTGATTTTACTGTTTCCGCTGAGTAATTGCTCTATTTGTCCGAAAATTTTACGATCGATATTCACCCCCCCCCCCCCGTCTATCGATTCAATCCGATCCCACATCTTGAAGACACTCCGCTGAGCTACCAAGTTCCAATGGGACGCTGACTGCGATAAGGCGTTCGAAGAGCTGAAGATGTATCTCGCCGAGCTGCCAGTGTTGGCCAAGCCCGAGGTCGGGGATGTGTTGTCGGTGTATTTGGCTGCCTCGGCTGAGTTGGACAGCATGGTGTTAGTCAGGCAGGAGGGAGTTGAGCAGCAACCCATGTACTCCTTCGCTCATTTATTGAAAGGTGCCGAGTGTCGATATACAATACTCGAAAAATTAGCGAATGTGTTGCTGTTAGCAGCTCGAAGGCTCCGACCCTATTTTTTGGTGCACCCGATCGTGGTCCTGACTAATAGTAACCTGGGACAAGTAGCTTCCAACCCTGAGGCATAGGGGGGACTGATTAAGTGGACGACCGAGCTAAGCGAGTATGACATCCAGTACCAAGCTTGGTCTGCCATCAAGGCTCTGAAGAGGTCGAAGAGGCTTGGCAAGTTTATGTGGATGGCTCGTCAGCTCGGCAAGGTAGTGGGATTGGCGTCTTGATGATTTCACCGAAGGGAGAACAATTGCACCTCTCGGTCCTACTGGAAAACAAAGCCATGAACAATGAAACCAAGTATGAAGCCCTCATAGCTGGACTACAAGCGGCCAAGCACGTAGGCGGTACCCGGGTAATACTGTATTCGGATTCTCAGCTGGCCACCCAGTAGCTCTCCGATCGATTCGAGGTTAATAGCAACTGATTAAAAGCCTTTGTGGAAGCCTATGAGAAGTTAAAAGCCGGGTTCCAGGACGTCCAACTACACAAGATCCTGAGAGAAAGCAACCTACGGGCAGACGAGTTAGCCAAGTTGTCTAGCTCGGTGGGTTCTTGGGTGCTCCCTCAGCCAAGCGGTCAAGTGATGATGGTAGCGCGTATAGAGCAGCAGGCTGAGCTGGAGCTCAGGATAGATTGGAGAACGCCACTCATCGCTTACCTAATAGAGGGGGTCCTCCCGGCCGATCGAGAGGAAGCCCGACTCCTCAGAAAGCGAGCGACCCAATACTCAATGGTTAGGGATGTGTTGTATAAGAGGGCCTTCGCCCGACCTCTACTCAAGTGCTTGGGCGAGGAAGACGCTGATTATGTGTTGAGGGAGATACATATAAGAGTCTGTGGGAGTCATGCTGGGGCTTGGGCCGTGGCCCAGAAGGCTCTGCTGGTCGGGTACTACTGGCCAACCCTGCAAAAGGACACCGACCGGATGGTCTCCACATGCCTATCTTGTCAGAAGCATCACTGCCTCCCTCACCGCCCCGTAGAAATGATGAAGGCGTCAGTAGTCTCCTGCCCCATTCGACCAATGGGGCATGGACATCGTGGGGCCTTTCCCGACCGCTATGGCTCAAAAGAGATTCTTGCTGGTGGCTGTCGATTACTTTTCTAAGTGGATAGAAGCTGAGGCCTTGGCGCGTATCAATGAGCAAGCCATGATCAAGTTCTTGTGGCAAAACATCTTGTGCTGATATGGGATTCCTCACAAGTTGGTGTCGGATAACGGAAGGCAATTCCAAGGATGGAAGATACAAGAGTGGTGCTCGGCAACGGTATTCAGCAGACCTTCACTTCTGTGGCATACCCACAGAGCAATGGCCAGGCTGAAGTGGCTAATCGAGAGCTCTTGAGAGGCCTAAAGACCAAACTAGATCATGCAGGAGGCACCTGGGTCGATGAGCTGCCGAGTGTTTTGTTGGCTCAGCGAACCACTGATGTTGCCCAATACTAGTGTCACGAATGAGCCTCAAATTTAGATATTTATAAACTGAAAACCCTTGGCTAACAAAGTTAAAATGTAGTTGAGGGGCCTTAGGTCGTATTTTTCCAAGGACTAGTTGAATGAATGTTTAACTCGAGCTTGCAAGTTATTTGTCGTTTGATGTTTTGGGTTTTCTAATGAAATGGGGGGTTTTTGTGATAAAGAATGAATCAACAATACGAGACAGAATAGGATGAACTTAGCTAAAGCATATACTGAATTAGGAAATTGCGGAAACGAAACTTAACCTAATTGACAATTGAGCAATGAAATTCAAACTCTTGAATTGAAACTTAAGAACTAATTGCAGTGAATTAATTGCAGGAAATGAATTGCAGGGAATTAATGGCAAGATAATGAAAACTAGATTGAAACATTGCTTAAAACTTGACTTAAAGTGTAGAGGAACAAACTAGAACAATGTGAAGAAATACATGTTTAAAACCAAATTAATCCTAATTAGAACATCAAATCAGTTTTTATCCAAAACTTCCCTTTGCCATCACACAAAGGTTGAGCTATGAACCCCCTAGCTCAAAAACCACTGAAGGAAAACTCCTAAGATCAGTTCGCAATTGATTTGCGCATGCTAGTCTTCCTGATCGATCTCTGGACTGATCAGATCTTCCCCTGATCAGACTGGGAACCAATCAGATGAGTCTCTGATCGATCAGAGCGAACGATCAGTAGCTGAAGTCACTTCGCGATTTCCTCCATCTCGATCGACTGGATGACGATCGATGCGCAGAAACCATTAGATGCTTTCGAGAACCCCTCTACAGCTTCGATAGCTCTCTGAACGACTGAAATCCAGCGATCAGCAATGGATCAATCGATGAAAATAGAGCTTCGGCGACACCCTCACCTAAGCATCCAAAAATGCAATCGATTAGCAAACTGAACTGGTAGATTACCTCTATGATCGGAAATATCGACAAGAACTAGATGTTGATGCGGCTGCACGCGATCGGGAAAGAAAATAGATGTGAAAACGATGAAAATTGGAGAAAACTGAAGCTACTCTGCGCTACGCAATCTGGCGACGACCCCCAGCTGCGGAGGGAGTTTCTGATTTAAATTCCCATTTGAAAATATGGACGGTTGTGATTGTTCCGATCTTATCCGACGGTCGGTTCTTCTCAAATCTGAACCAAACTTCCCAAATCTTGATCTGTGGCTCTGATCTACTCCTCTTTGACTCGGATCGATCAGATCTAGATCGGGTGGCTCAGATTGCCCTGATCTTTGAATGGACGGCTTAGACCTTCTCGAGCTTGATCCAACGGCTGGATTAACTCTGATTTGGCTCCAAGCTTCAGATCTTGATCCATGGAGTTGATTAGCTCTATCTTCAGCTTGGATTGATCAAAAGTTGATGGATGGCTAAGATCTAGCCGTTTCTTGATCGGACGGTTCATATTAATCCGATGCTTGATCACCTTGATCCGGATCCAATTCTAACTCAAGTTTGACCCAATCTGATCTAGGTCCATGATCATTTAAAACCTACAAAATTAGATTCAAATTTAATGCCAAAATATCTCAAATATACAAAGATTTGAATCAAAAGCTAAAATAGAGATAATTCATGAAACCTTATGTAAATACAAACTTAAGCATATAATAGTGGATCAAAACATGGATTTGAGAACCTAAATTTATCAACAAAATGGTAATTATCAACTCCCCCACACTTACTCTTGGGCATCTCGCACAAGCTACTAGTAAACTAATGATGTATCCCCCTAGATTATTCTCAATCATAGTTAGAAGCAATTGAAAGGAAATTACCTAGGGTTGTCAATTCTAAAAAATCTAAGTTCAATGGACTAGTATCTTGTCCTTAAATCAACAACTTAGCATACTTCATTCTTCATGACTCATTGAGATGAATTAAACTCAAAAAACCTTGCAAAGGAAGTTTTAAAGTGGCTCTCTTCCTAAGTTCTACATTTCAATGAAAGTGGAGCTCACTGAAACACAACCCTTGGCTAACAAAGTTAAAATGTAGTAAAGGGGCCTCAGGTCGTATTTTTCCAAGGACTAGTTGAATGAATGTTTAACTTGAGCTTGCAAGTTATTTGTCGTTTGATGTTTTGGGGTTTCAAATAAAATGGGGGTTTTGTGATAATGAATGAATCAACAATACGAGACAGAATAGGATGAACTTAGCTAAAGCATGTACTGAATTAGGAAATTGCGGAAACGAAACTTAACCTAATTGACAATTGAGCAATTAAATTCAAACTCTTGAATTGAAACTTAAGAACTAATTGCAGCGAATTAATTGCAAGGAATTAATGGCAAGATAATGAAAACTAGATTGAAACATTGCTTAAAGCTTGACTTAAAGTGTAGAGGAACAAACTAGAACAATGTGAAGAAATATATGTTTAAAACCAAATTAATCCTAATTAGAACATCAAATCAGTTTTTATCCAAAACTTCCCTTTGCCGTCACACAAAGGTTGGGCTATGAACCACCTAGCTCAAAAACCACTGAAGGAAAACTCCCAAGATCAGTTCGCAATTGATTTGCGCATGTTGGTCTTCCTGATCGGTCTCTGGACTGATCAAATCTTCCCTTGATCGGACTGGGAATCGATCAGATGAGTCTCTGATCGATCGGAGCGAATGATCAGTAGATGAAGTCACTTCGCAATTTCCTCCATCTCGATCGACTGGATGACGGTCGATGCGCAGAAACCATCAGATGCTTTTGAGAACCCCTCTACAGCTTCGACAGCTCTCTAAACGACTGAAATCCGGCGATCGGCAATGGATCGATCGATGAAAACAGAGCTTCGGCGACACCCTCACCTAAGCTTCCAAAAACGCAATCGATTAGCAAAACTGAACTGGTAGATTACCTCTATGATCAGAAATCTCGACAAGAACTAGATGTTGATGCGGCCGCACGCGATCGAGAAAGAAAACAGATGTGAAAATGATGAAAACTAGAGAAAACTGAAGCTACTCTGCGCTACGCGATCTAGCGACGACGCCCCTGTTGGCGGAGAAGAAGTCTGTTTTAAATTATTCCCATTTGAATTTGGACGGCTATGATCGTTCTGATCTCATCCGACGGTTGGATCAACTCAGATCTGAATCAAACTTCCCAGATCTTGATCTGTGGCTCTGATCTACTCCTCCTTGATCTGGATCAATCAGATCTGCGGTGGATGGCTTAGATCTTCCCTTCTTTTGAATGGATGGTCTAGATCCTCTTGAGCTTGATCTAACGGTCAATTTACTTCTGATTTGGATGAAATTTTCAGATCTTGATCTGTGGTCATGATTGACTCTATCTTGAACTCGGATTAATCAGAAGTTGACAGATGACTTAGATCTAGCCGTTTCTTGATCGGACGGCTCATATTAATCCGATGCTTGATCACCTTGATTCGGATCCAATTCTGACTCAAGTTTGACCCAATCTGATCTAGGTCCATGATCATTTAAAGCCTACAAAATTAAATTCAAATTTAATGCCCAAAATATCTCAAATATATAAAGATTTGAATCAAAAGCTAAAATAGAGATAATTCATGAAACCTTAAGTAAATATAAACTTAAGCATATAATAGTGGATCAAAACATAGATTTGAGAGCCTAAATTTATCAACAAAATGGTAATTATCAACTCCCCCACACTTACTCTTGGGCGTCTCGCACAAGCTACTAGTAAACTAATGATGTATCCCCCTAGATTATTCTCAATCATAGTTAGAAGCAATTGAAAGGAAATTACCTAGGGTTGTCAATTCTAAAAAATCTAAGCTCAATGGACTAGTATCTTGTCCTTAAATCAACAACTTAGCATACTTCATCCTTCATGACTCATTGAGATGAATTAAACTCAAAAAACCTTGCAAAGGAAGTTTTAAAGTGGCTCTCTTCCTAAGTTCTTCATTTCAATGAAAGTGGAGCTTACTTAAACACAATCATGGTTCTTGTACTACCATAAGCTTGCTTATTATCTACTCTCCACCATCATTCTTGATTTGGATCCACATCTACAAAAGCTTATTTAAACAAGTTGATTTGTACTACCATAAGATTGCTTGACAACTAGTTTGTTCAAGTGGTCACTCAAATCGGTTAGCATGATGATGAGTCGGTTGTTTGGGAAATTGTTCTCTATTTGGATTGAAGAAATTTTAATTCGGGTACATGGAGAGGTTTCCCATGCGCAACCGATACGTAACAGGTAAAACAGAGGCGAAGATGCTTTGCTCCAGAACAAGACAAGATAATTAGGAAAAAAGTCACAAAGTTGTTGAAGGTCAGGCATATTGGAGAAGTTCAATTCCTAACCTGGTTGACAAATATTGTATTAGTCCCTGAACCAGGGGGTAAATGGTGGGTTTGTATCAACTTCCGTGATTTAAATAAAGTCTGCCCTAAAGATTGTTACCCTTTGCCTTGTATTGATCAGCTAGTAGATTCGACTTCCGACAGTGAATTTATTTCAATATTGGATACATATCAGGGATACCACCAGGTTCCCCTTGCTCGAGAGGATTAAGAGAATGTCAGTTTTGTAACGACAAATGACACTTACTGTTACAATATTATGTCATTCGGGTTGCGCAATGCAGGGGCAACCTATTAGCGGATGATGGATAAGGTCTTCCACCATCAGATCGGAAGGAATATCGAAGTGTATGTGGATGATATCTTAGTTAGACGGAGAAGGGGAAGGACATGATTGCCGATTTGGAGGAGACATTCGCTACTTTGAGGACCAATGGACTAAAACTAAACCCTGCTAAATGTTTGTTTGGGGTGAAAAGTGGGAGGTTGCTCGGGTACATAGTAACAGAGAGAGAGGAATTGAGGCTAATTCAAAGACGTACAATGGCTTAATGGCAGAATTACAGCTTTATCCCAGTTCATATCTAGATATGTTGACATAACTTTACCTTTCTTCAAAATTCTAAGGAAAGCTATCAAATTCGAGTGGGATGACCAATGCGAGAAGTCTTTTATAGATTTAAAAGTATATCTCTCTGAACTCCCCATCCTATATAAGCCACTGGAAGGAGAAATGTTGTTTGTCTACCTGCCCGCAGCTGAGCAAGCTGTAGGTTCTGCACTTATTCGGGAAGAAGGTACTACTCAGTATCACATATATTTCTTTGGGCACCTCCTAAAAGAGGCAGAGACTCGGTATACTACCCTGGAGAAGCTAGCATATGCCTTACTATTGATGGCACGAAGGTTGAGATCATATTTTTTGGCTCATCCCATCGCGGTTCTTACTAACAGTCCACTCGGGCGCATCCTCACAAATCCAGAGGCCTCGGGATGATTGATCAAGTGGATGGCAGAGTTGAGTGAGTATAGAATTGAGTACCACCCCCAACAACTATCAAAGCTCAAGCTCAAGCTGACTTTATGCTCGAAGCTGCAGCAGGACCTGAAGCTAACGAAGTGTGGAAGATTTATGTTGATGGTTCATCTAATAATAAGCATAGTGGAGTCAGGGTTCTGATGATTTCTCCTAGGGAAGACGTGCTACAACTATCCATCTGACTTAACTTCTGACCCACCAATAATGAAGCCGAATATTAGGTGATACTAGCTGGGCTCCAAGCAGCCAAGCAAGTGGGGGTTGCTCGGGTTATCTTGCATTTGGACTCTCAATTCATGGCTCAATAGTTAAAGGGAGAGTTCAAAGTTAAGAATGAGCGCCTACAAAGGTATATGACTATATATGAGCGACTAAAATTTTCTCACTGAAGTCGTTCTGCAGAAGATATCTCGAGCAAATAATGTCAACGCAGATGAGCTAGCCAAATTTGTGAGCTCCCTTGTACTATGGACGCTAGAAGAATCTAGTGCTCCAGAAGGAGTTATGACCCAGATTGAAGAAGAAGTTGTTGACACTGTATTACTTGAATGGAGAGACCCCTATGTGGAATTCCTACGCAATGGCATAGTGTCGGTGAGTGATAAGAAAGTTCGACTCTTTCGTAGCAGGGCTTCTAGATTCACTTTGGTGGTAGAATAGTTATATAAAAGAGCATTTGCCCGACCGTTACTCAAGTGCATTGGTCCGAGAGAAGTTGATTACATCATGTGGGAGGTTCACGAAGGCATATGTGGAAGTCATATTGGGAGGAGATCCATTGCTAGAAAGATTATTCTGGCCGGATATTTTTGACCCATGCTGTAAGTAGATGCTACCAAATTTGTTGTCGGGTGTGAAGCCTATCAAAAGTATCAGCATATCACTCACCGCCTGACTGAATTACTTCGAGCCTCCACTGCCTCATGCCCCTTCGATCAGTGGGGAATGGACATTATGGGTCCTTTCCCGATCGGACCTCAACAGAAGAAGTTTTTATTGGTATTCGTCGACTACTTCTCCAAATGGGTCGAGGCAGAGCCGCTTGCGCATATCACGGAAGTCGACGTGATGAAGATCCTGTGGAAAGACAATTTACAGGTATGACATCCCTTATAAATTGGTATCGAATAATAGCAGACAGTTTATAGGGCGCAAATTCAGAAAGTGGTGTGAAGGACTAGGTATTCGCCAGGCCTTCACCTCAGTCGCTTATTCTCAAAGCAACGACCAAGTAGAAGTGGTCAACCGGGAGATCATCAGAGGGCTTAAGATAAAACTAGACCATGTCGGAGGTAGTTGGGTCAAAGAACTCCCGAACATCTTGTGGTCGTACCGTACTACTCCCAAAGAAGGGACTAGTCAGAGTCCCTTCAATTTGGTGTATGGAGCAGAAGCGGTGATTCCTGTGGAAATAGGAGATGAGTCAATCCGACGACGACACTACAACAAGGAAGATAATGATCAGGAATGACTAATCGACCTAGACCTGATGACAGAAGTGCGAGACAAAACAGCTGCCCGACTAGTTGCATACTGTCAATGTATGCAACAAGTGTATAATCGTCGAGTGATCACTCATATTTTTCAAGTTGGGGATAAGGTCTGGAAAAGAACCAAACCAGTTGGCAACACCGGAAAGCTCGAGCCTCAATGGGGTGGACCTTATATCATTGTGAAAAAACTTGCAGGAAGTAGCTATTACTTACAAGATGCTATGGAATGCAAGTCACCTTCAACCATATCGCACCCGGTGAGACGAGTGAGTAACACATGTATTTGTATGCTTATTTGTACTCCCTTGAAGCTTGAGTAATTAAAGAAGCAGAAGAAATGTCTCACCAAAGACCAAATGGAAGAACCCAAGATCCAACCATCTTGTGGTGTCGAGGATGCCCAAGATGTATAGACCTGGCCGAGGTGTTGAGGATGCCCGACCGGGAGTAGCATAAGATCCTACCATCTTGTGGTGCCGAGGATGCCCAAGATGTGTAAACCTAGTTGAGGTGCTGAAGATGCCCGACCGAGAGCAGCCCAAGATCCTACCATCTTGTAGTGCTGAGGATGCCCAAGATGTTTATACCTGACCGAGGTGTTGAGGATGCCCGGTCGGAGCAACCCGGGCTCCTACCATCTTGAGGTGCCGAAGATACCCAAGATATATAAGCCTAGCCGAGGTGTCAAGGATGTCAGATCCTGTTCTTACCATCATAGGAAAATAATAGTGCACCAAGTCCTTGTCTCTTTCTTAACATTAGACTTTACGGTTGCAAAAAAGTCTATACGGGGGGAGCGAGGAGCAACATGCAACATAGTCACAATGCATAAGCTTGGAAACAAAGTGCAGAAAGTAAACCACATAGGAGATTGGTGCAGAAGATAAAAAAGGATTTCATTTAAAGTTTGATCGTACATATTAAAGTACATTCAAAAAGGAAAGGAAAAAAAATACAAAATACAAAGAAAAAAGAGAACATTATAGCTCCTTCTCTTTAGGCGAGAGTTCCTCCTAGCCTCGGCCGACACTGAGGAAGCTCAGGTCAGTGTTCGACTTTAGCACATCAGCTTGCTGAAGTTGCTGAACAACTCCATTGAATCCCTATTTTAGTCGCCTCAGCACTTGGCCGACCAAAACGCCACTAAATTCCTCAGATTGGAGGAATTTAGCTTGAATGTTGCCTCTGCCTCTGTCTGTCGGGACTCCTCGTCAACCTTGTAGTTCTTCAAATCTTCTAAGGCTCGGTCCCAGACAGTCTTCAGCTCAGTTGCTTCAGAGGATATTTGATCCCAAGTCGTCAGCGCCTCCTCGAGCTGCTCGGAGGTGGTCAGGAGACTGACATAGTTCACCCGAGGTACTCTTGTAGGTCGGATATGTGCATGGCAATGGGTTGTATTACTATTTCCTGCTTTGCCAGCTGGTCTGCCTGCTCCTTGATCTGACCATTAGGGGCCTCGGTCAATGACTCCAAGAGACGAACATCGTCCGACAACTTTATCTCCTGAGCTTGGAGGCACCCCTTCTCTTGAGCCAATTGGCTCACCTGTACAGAGAGGGTTGTTGCTCTCTCTGATAATAGACATTCCCGGTGGCGGACGCTGTGCAGAGATGACTTGGAGGCTAACAGGGTGTCCAGGTAGTTTTCTACCATGACCCGAAGATCCTTGCTAACCTCCGCCTACATCCGGCCTTCCTCATGAGCTCGGTAAACCTCTGCCTCTAGTTCTGTCACTTGCTGGCGTAAGGCTTCGGTTTCCTGCTCGGGGGGCATGCAACAACCCAAGAGGATGTACGATCGATTCCGTACGCTAGAGGGGGCTGAATAGCGATTCTTCGATTCTTCTTGTACCTACGTTGTTAGTTGTACAGCGGAAACAATAATAAAGAGAACAAACAACGCTAACAAACCAGATTTACTTGGTATCCACCCCAGACGGGTGACTAATCCAAGAATCCGTCGGTGGATCACTCCCCGGATAACCTCCGGCTAGCTCTTGTCGCTCCTTGTGGGTGGAGAAACCTCGCCACAAACACGGACAACACTTTGAGCACCAAAGACTACTAACAAGCCTTAACCAAGCTTGTTTCGTCAAGAGAAGAAAGTAGGAAACAAGCCCCTTTAAATAGGGCTAAAATCTGAAACAGCCGCTACCAGTCGACTGCCCCTAGTCCCATTCAGATTCGACCGTTACAGTACAACGTTCGAATCTGCCAGCCTATTCCAGCCTACACCAATCGACTGTCCCTGGGGTAGTCGACTGGTCCGAACCTAAGCCTAGGGTTATACTTCCCGAGTACATTTCACTCCGCACTCGAACCCTCCCAGCTTAGCCCCTGAGTACAAACACTCATACTCAGACCCTCACAACCCGGTTGACTCTTCACCAGTAGCCTCTACTGTTGCCTTCACGCCCTCTTTATCTTTGGCCCTCGTCCCTTGGATGCGCACGCAAGCTTCCAGCTTGCCTCCATGCCATCCTTCACGTATGCCTCGAAGTCTGCATCTCTCGGCTCATCCTCCCTGCTATCCACGGTCCCTCAGATGCGCACGCAAACCTCCAGCTTGCCTCCATGCCATCTTTCACCTGAAGACATCAACCAAGTCCATGTGTACCTGTACACCTGGACACTCATGTACATATATTAGTCTAACAACAAATCCTAACTTAACCATATTGACCACACACATCAAAACCCTATGATCCTCTAGATCATATCAGGGCCGATTGCCCCAACAATCTCCCCCTTTTTGATGTGTGTCAATATGTTAAGTTAGGTAAACATAACAACAATAGAAATAACCTAGCAATAGCAATTGAAAAACAAAGCATAACAAACAAGAGGCAACCTCCCCCTTAACCTATGCTTTCTCCCATTTTTTAATTCTCATTGCCAATCCCAAGTTAAGTTCTTCCAACTTAACACTTAGCACACAATTTTCATAAACCAACCACAGTTAAGTTTCAACCCAAACCTAACTTAACACCCACAGTTAAGTTTCAACCCAAACTTAACTTAACACCCAAGTTCTCCCCCTTTGTCACCATCAAAAAGTTTGCCCCAAGCAATCCTACCCCTGGTGCCAAATAGAACTTACCAGATTTCTGAAAAACCCCTCAGAAATCACCAAAATAGCACTCTGCCCTAACTACCAGTGGACTGCCCCCAGGGCAGTCGACTGATACGGCAGTTTCTGAATTTCCAGTCGAAATATAGAAACACATATAAAATTCCAGAAAATTCGAAAAAATGTAAAATTTTACAAGCACGTTTGTTAGAGTATTCCCTACCCTAGAAAAATATATTTTCATGAAAAACATCAACCGTGCTTGACTTTTTATACAAACTTGAATTTCCTCCAAAAAGGTCATTTTGTATCAACTTTCAAATTGAATCATGAATCCTTACTTTTGCCAATTCTAACCATGACCTTTTGACACATGAAATAACCCTCAATTGTCCCTTTTTGCTTATAGGATTTTTAGATAAACAAAAACTCCCCCTCTTTATCTCTTAACCTTAGATAATCCTACATGAAAACCCTCTTATGCTTTTTAAAAAAATTTATCGTTAATATCAACCAATACAATTAGGCAAGACATAATGAAAACATATCATAAAAGTATAGATAAAGATTTTCAACTTGAAAGAAACATAGCGTATCATCAATACAATTTACTAGTCTCAAATTATGTATCATAACATAAAAATAATAACACAAGTCAAACTCAAATCATGACATAAAACCACATAATATAACATGAACATAAATGTATCATACATAAAAACATAAAGACAGTCATGAAATAAAACATGAGAAAGTAGCAGGGGCCAAAGCCCTGAAGTCAGCAAAATGATACTATTTTCAGAACAAGGAGTGTTTGAGAGATATAAGAATATATCAAATAAAAATGCTCTCAACACTAAGTCGCTCTAAATGTTGTGTCATCCTATTAGATCATGTCGTCATCGCCTGGAGGAGGAGGAGGAGGTGGGGCCTGTGAAGCCAGATGGAGCTGCCGGAGCATCTCGTACATCAAGTCCTGCTGGCTCCGGAATCCCTGGCAGAACTCCGTGAGACCATGCACCTCCCCCTGAATTGCCGTCTGGGTCTGCGAAATTCGTGCATCTCCTCCCGGATGCCGTGAATGTCCTCCTGGAGCCCGTGAACATCTGATTGGAGCTGAGTGAACTCCGCGCGTGTAACCATCTCAGCAGACTCCTCATCCGAGCTAGAAGCCTCCGGACGCTGCCTCCATACAAATGCCCCTGTCGACTCTCAATACCTGCCAAGGACAATTGGTGTGTGCCAATCTGGTCATAGTCCTTGGACAGGTGCCTGATCTGACCGCTAGTGACACGGATACCAAACTGCAACTGGAAGAACTCAGTCAGAACATGGCAGAATGACATGTATATTTTCCCATTGACACTTTGGGAAAAATGGCAAATGAAGGTAAATACATGGAGGGAGACATCTATATCCAACCTCTTCTCTAGGGCATACATGATCACTAGATGAGGCAATCAGATCCTTGCCCTTCCCTTGGTGACGATGGGTAAAAGACACTCTAAAACAATTTTATATAACACATGACTGAAGGGACGCATAGGCTTTGCATCAAATATGCGCTCAGACTCATGCCTATGCCTCCTAAAGTAATGTAGACGAATCTGATTAATAGTGACGTCCGGAAACTCAAAAGGCTCAACAACATTAGGAAAATAGGTGGTTACATTATTTGATGCCCTACATTCTAAAAACCTAGCTAAAACCATTGGCGTGAAAGGAATGGGAACTCCGGCTACTTTTGACTCATAAAGATTATTTTCAAAGTCAATGCATGTCAAATTGGCATAGAATTCCTTGCATAAGTCAACATTAATATCATGTTGACAATACACTAGTTGCTCTATTCCAAAGTGGGTGACCATCTCGATGATTTGAGATGACTTTTCTTGAAAATAGGCCTTATTTAAATACCTACAGTTCATCGGGACAAATTCATTTTCCTCAAATCGTTTCTTGCATTCCAAAGACTTAAACCTAGATTCTCCCGACTATCCCTGATCTTGGTGAGATGACCCCTCACCCCTTGGCTTCTTAGAAACAGCTCTAACATCCCACATACATGCATGCACACCAAGACACTCCCAAAAGGAAAATAACAAAGAATACATGCACAAATTATTACATTAGTTCCAAAACATAGTTTAAACAAAAGACTAAATCTTAAACAATGATACCTTTTTGATAATCTTTTCATGATGATGATTTGGAGAAATCGGCTTGAAGAAGTGAGTTTTTAATAACCCTAGAAGTAGATCTGAGGTAGAGGAAGACTTAAGAAGGGATTCAAGGGATCGGGAGAGGCTGAGAACGAGAGAGGGGCTCGGGAGAGGAAGAATCGCCAGGGTGGCACGCCAAAACCCTAGGTTTTGGCTGCCCCCCCCCCCCGCGCGCGCCCTTTTCTTCTATAGAACCCGCGGACCAGTCGACTGCCCCCAGGGCAGTCGACTGGTAAAGTTCACAGAATGTTTTTCCAGTCGGGATTGTTGGGACCGGGTGCATGCTGACATGGATGCGGGTTCATAATTTTAAAATTAATTACGTGCAGCGGAAGGTTTAGCATAAATAATTTCTCAAATTATTTAACCACACATCTAAGCATGCAACCTTATCTTGTGTAGACATGATCATATATTTAAAATTTTGCAGAAACGTAAACTAATTTACGTATTACCTCGCGTAACTCGAAGGAAGGGATGAGATCCAACCGTAAGCGTCCCTTGGAAGCTCCGTCTCTATTCGCGTCCACGCCAAGTATCTTCGGGATGACTTCACAAAGCCACGAGTTTCGTGTTCTCGAGAACTACTAGATTCTCCGAGAATGCGACAAGAAAACCAAGAGAGAAGTAATCACATCGGAAAAACTCACCACTAAGGTTGGCCGGAATCACAATTCCGGCGAGAAGGAGGAAGAAGACTTGCGCCCAATCCCAAGGTGATGATGGCCGGAGAGGAAGATCGTCCCAACGGAAGAACTTCGTCGCCTCGGGGCTTCTCCTTGTGCTCACGACAAGAAGAAAAGGGGAGGAGGCTTGTGGTCGGCCAAGAGAAAGAAGGGAGGAGAGGGAGAGAGCCCAGGCAAGAATACTTCGATTGATTTCCAAGCCTTGCCTTGGGTCCTTTATATAGTGGTCTCTCAACCGCCAAGTCTCTTTTTTCTTATGGAATAAATTTTCATAATAAATTTATCATATAAATTGTCTATGACTTATTCCATCATGCCAAGTTTTATCATATTTTAATTCATGATAAAAATCAACCAAGTCTCTTTTTTTCTTATGGAATAAATTTTCATAAGAAATTTATCATATAAATTTTCTTATCATGGAAAATCAATCCATGATTGATTTTATAAAATAAAATAAACCAATCCATGGTTTATTTTAATTTCCATAAAAAATAAATTTCTTTATATAAATTTCTTTATCATGGTAAATCAATCCATGATTGATTTTATAAAATAAAATAAACCAATCCATGGTTCATTTTAATTTTCATGAAAAATAAATTTCTTTATATATAAATTTCTTTATCATGGTAAATCAATCCATGATTGATTTTATAAAATAAAATAAACTAATCCATGGTTCATTTTAATTTCCATGAAAAATAAACAAAATCTCGGTTTATTATATAAAAATTTATATCATCCATAATTTTATAAAACAAACCACACTTGGTTTATTTTATAAATTGAACCAAACAATTTGGTTGTCTCCCTTTGTTGTGGCCGACCAAGCAAAGAGGGTGGAGACCCTCTTTGGCCGGCCCATCCAAGCCACGCCCCAATGAATTAAACTCATTTAATTCATCTATTAAGTCTTCAAAAGACTTAGCCATTTTACGCTTCCGATGCGTTGCTGAAAAATTCAGATTCGACTTATCGTTTGGCTCAACCAAACCTAATCTCTCTTGATTGGAAAATCCAATTTTCAACTCGTTTTAAATCCCACGGATTACTCGTAATGCGTGTGACTAAATAGGCTTTCGATTTATGTTGGCCGTCTATAATTAACCAATTATAGAACGATCATGAGTGGCACCTAGTAGTACATCATGATCCCCAATTAATCGAAAGATCAACGGTTGACATCAGAAACAATTCTAAAACCCTTCAGCAGCTTTAATGAATCGTGCCCCATTCCCTTCAGCATCTTATACCCACTTGGTTCAGGACATGGTCTATATGTGTCAGTCCCCACTAGGCTGACTATGTCACACCTAGCCCAAGTAACGTTTTCTCGTCTTACGGATTCTAATTACTCTCATGTATTTAAGAGATTCATACTCTGAACATGTCATGCTCTGGCCAGAGGCTCCGAGTAACAATCCGACGATAGGCCTTGGGTATATATCTCCTCGCAAGGAGTGGTGAATCCTTTGTAGGTTGTTCAAACATCTTCGGGCACTTCGGCTTATACCCAATCATCCTGGGTCCACACCTCCTTAGAGATGCTTGCTTAAGATGTCAAAGTATAAGTCTCCATGACCAAGATGACTTGAACACCGCAAGTTAAAGGAACATCGCACTTAAGCTGCAGTAAAAACTTCACTGACATATCTATATGTAGACTACCATATGAAGTTTTACAGCCAGTCACTCCAATGAACTAGTTCCCTCAACTAGCATTCATGTTTATCTCTGGACATCTCAATGTCACCATCCAGTGAGAATCAGCTGATTAGAGAATAACCCATGCTAGTCTCAACAGAATTGATAGTGTCTGTATTTATCAATTCATCGACTAGGGACAATTTCAATACTTCACAATTGCACATGTAGAGATAATCACTAGTTGTGAATTCATCACAAATTCTCTCATACTGTGAATTGCGGACATTCAGTAAATGAGTTTAAGATCTCAATCAAATACACAAACATGTATACTTAAATAGTGAATATTCATTTATTAAAATAAATGATTACAATCGTAAGGCGATTGCCTTAGGACACTTCTCTCATATCACTAACAGGGATCAGTCGACTGCCCCCAGGGCAATTGACTGATAAAACATACAGAAGATTCTATGTTATGGACCAGTCGACTGGCTCTGAGCCAGTCGACTGATACCTGAAATCCTAGTTTTTCAGTCTATTTTCAGAAATGCATAACTAATTCCACAAATCTCCAAAACATTTGAAATTTCGTGGAGAGATTTGTGGATCCTAACTCTTCTTGGGAAAAATATGATTTCAAATAAATTCACTCCGGATCCCAAGATTGGTACAAATTTCAAACCTATCCAATTTGAGTCATTCAAACTCAACTAGAAGTTCTAATTTAGACCTTTTCTTGATGTTTCCTCCCATACTTATTCATATCATACTAATAACATCAAGTTATATGGTATTTTCACATTAAAACCAATTTCTTTCAATTATAACCTCATTTTCAATCTTTTTCTCCATACCTCTCCCTTTAGTGTGCCAATTCTCTAGTATTACGGCTAATCTTAGCCTTTTGAATCTTTTGGCACACTTTATAGCTCATCTAATCTCCTAGAAGGAAACCACCTGAGATCCATTGACCATGGATCTCATTTTGGCTTCTAGAGCTCTCCCTTGAGCTCCTATCCCTAGTTACCTCCCTAGGTAACTCAGCTCTTCCGGTGTTTCTTGACCTTCCACTACTACTCTCTTCACCCTATAGACCCTTTTCTTGGTCAATTCCTTTTCTTTTTCTTTAAATGGATTTTCTTTGCCATTTTTTATCTTTTCTCTACCATAACTATAGGGCATCCTTGAATATACCATTTTACTAACATTTGCCCTCCTAGGGTGGTATACTAGACCTGACCTACCATTTCTATGATTTTGATCCTTTGGCATCACATTCAATCCCTTGGACCCTTGAATGACTCTATCTAGGTTCTTCTCTAACTTATCAAGTTTTGCCCTCAAAACTTGATTTTCCTTTTCTAACTTCCACACAAGTTTTGCCCTCAAAACTTGATTTTCCTTTTCTAACTTCCACACCTTAGGATCGTTAGACCTAACTTGATCATTCCTAGGTTTACCCATTTTTCTAGGCATATGCCTCCCTTTCTTAGAGTTTATGCCTTGGTCCTTAGTTCTAGAGTTCCTAGATTTGTTATGAAACATAGAATTTTTGGTGTTTTGGCACGCAATAGTGTTTCTATTCCTATCATGATATTTAAAACCAAAAACACGCATGGGCAAGCAATTGTTATTAATTCTATCATTCATACAAGCATTTTGATCATAAGTAAAGTTAGGGATTACCTCCCTTACCTTTGTAGCTCCCCCTCGATGTGAGCTCATTTTCCTTTCTTCTTTCTCCCATCTCCTAAGGTGCTCCATCTTTTTAAGCTCTCCCTTCCTTGGACATTTTGTATGGTAATGCCCTAACTCCCCACATGTGAAGCATCGAATGTGCTTCTTTTCTTTCTTCTCCCTACAACCCACATTAGTTTTAAATTGAATGGACCAGGATTTAGAGAGTACCTCCTACTTACCATTTGGACACTTATCCTTGTAGTGTCCCTTTTCGTTGCACCCAAAGCATATGATATGTTCCTTTCTCTTGGCTTTGGTGGAGGTTGAGGTTTCTTCTTGCTCTTGTATGGATGAGGGTCTCTCCTCCCCCTCAATCCTTGAAGTTGATACTTCTTCTTCTTTTTCGAATGAGGTAGATACTCTTTCACTTAGTCCTTCCTCCTCACTTGATGATATGATCAATTCTTCTTCCTCTTGATTTTCTTGGTCACTAAAAATTCTTTCTTCGAGCTCTTCCACTTTTTGAGTTGGTGTAGGGTTCTCATGACACTTTTCTAAGTTGTTCCACAACTCATAAGCATTTTTATATGCCCCTACATCACTCAATACATTGTTAGGCAAAATATTTACTAAAATACTAATTACCTTTTCATTTGCTTTTGCTTGATCTTGTTGTTCTTGATTCCAATATCTAGGCCTAAGCCTCTTCCTGTGCTTATCCTTTGGAATTTCGAACGGCTCTTCTATGATTATCCTACACGCCCAATCTATGCTAAGCCAAGTCTCCATCCTTGCTTTCCAATAGCCGAAATCCTCATGGTCGTAGGGCGGTGGAGTGTAGATATCTTCACCCAACTTGTCTTCCATTGTTTTCTCCTCTAGCGTGTGCTCCCTCAGCGGTTAGTCCAATCGAGAGCGGTCATTCGCTCTGATACCAATTGTACGATCAATTCCGTATGCTAAAGGGGGGTGAATAGCGATTCTTCGATTCTTCTTGTACCTACGTTGTTAGTTGCATAGCGGAAACAATAATAAAAAGAACAAACAACACTAACAAACCAGATTTACTTGGTATCCACCCCGGACGGGTGACTAATCCAAGAATCCGTCGGTGGATCACTCCCCGGATAACCTCTGGCTAGCTCTTGTCGCTCCTTGTGGGTGGAGAAACCTCACCACAAACACGGACAACACTTTGAGCACCAAAGACTACTAACAAGCCTTAACCAAGTTTGTTTCGTCAAGAGAAGAAAGTAGGAAACATGCCCCTTTAAATAGGGCTCAAATCTGAAACAACCGCTACCAGTCGACTGCCCCTAGGGCAGTCGACTGGTCCCACTTAGATTCGATCGTTACAGTACAACGTTTGAATCTGCCAGCCTGTTCTAGGCTACACCAGTCAACTGCCCCTGGGGCAGTCGACTAGTCCGAACCTAAGTCTAGGGTTACACTCCTCGAGTACATTTTGTAGGACCGGTGTCGTCGATAGAGGGGGGGGGGGTGAATATCGACCGTGAAAAATCTTTCGGAATTCTTCGTAAAACATTCGTTCGTTCTGGACTTAGAATATTTGTAGCGCAGCAGAAAATAAATAGAACGAAAAAGCAAAGTAAAGGACACAGCGGATTTTTACTTGGTTCCCGACCCCCCAGGGTCAGTACATCCAAGGCCTATGCACGGGAACGCCCGTCCACTATTGGTCTCCTTCCCGGACTTTCCGGAGGCGGAGAAACCCGACTTACAGTGCAAGTTTTACAAGAAATAATATAGAAAATGAAGTGCGGAATAATTAAAAGCGAACCGAACAAAAATCTAAAACTCGGCCGATCTGGACCTCCGAAGTGTCGCGCACTTCCTCCTGGAGCCTCCCGGTCGTAGAGCCTCGTCTCTAGTGCGTTGTCGTCGGTCAGAATGCTTGGAATGGTACTTAGCAGTTGTTTTTGAAGCAGAGGGGTCGAAGCCCCTTATATAGGCCTCCTGGGGGCGCCCTGGACGCTGGGGGCGCCCCGGAAGACTCGGTCAAACTTTATCCCTTCGCCTATCTCGTCGCAGCTGATAACAGCTTTGACCAAGGCACCCCGGACCTTCAGGGCGCCCTCATGGAGGCTTATTTGTGTTTCTGACACGAAATAGCATAAACAGGTTCGAACCCAGGCGCCCCGGACGCTTCGGGCGCCCCGCTTGACACCTATTCTGCTTACCCACCAAGACTGCACTTTTAAGCTTTACCTGGGGGCGCCCCCACTGCTGGGGGCGCCCTGGTTGCATGGGGGCGCCCCCAACACTGGGGGCGCCCTGCTTAGGGCCTCCAGCAGCTTATCTTTTCTTCCAATCTTGGTACCTGCAAGATATACAAACACAAAGCATAGATGCATATAATATTAGTCTTAAGGACTTGGTTCTGACTTCGGATTTCCACGAAACCCTAGGTCGAACCGGCGCAAGTTCCCACCCCCGGGAACGCGCCTTTCACCTACTCCTTTCAGGAGACGGATGCCACCCAGTCCTTCGGGTGGACTTTTGCTTAGCTTCCGATACCTCCGGACCTCGAGACGCCCTGACCCGTCTCTACTCCTGTCCTTAGTCATCGCTAAGCTAAGTTGCTTAGTCCCTTGGACCAAGACTTCATTCCCTAGCAATCCTTCGCCAGGTGCCTAGCAGTCCTTTACCAGGTCTTCTTTCCCTAGCAGTCCTTCGCCAGGTGCCTAGCAGCCCTTCGCTAGGTCTTCTATGCCTAGCAGCCCTTCGCTAGGTGCCTAGCAGCCCTTCGCTAGGTGCCTAGCAGCCCTTCGCTAGGTCTTGGGGTTTCGATGCCTAGATTAACTAGGACTTTTCTTCAGCTTAGTTTACTTCTCCTTTGCTCCCCTTTGTCTGTTCATTGTATCACTGACTTAAGTGTATTGTCAAACATTAAAACATTTAAAGAAGAATATCATTGATGCAACTTGCACCAACAATCTCCCCCTTTTTGATGTTTGACAATAACTTAAGTTAGATTGGTTTAAGGGGCTAATTTACTATCCTTGGGAAAAAATTGACTTTAGTTTTGAACATATTTTTGATCCTCTAGGAAAAATAAGAAAAAATTTCTAACTTAAGCATACCTCTCTCCCTTTGTCATACATAAAAAAAACACAAGAAAATACTTGCACCAACAATGAGAAATTTTGGTTCTTTTTGAAAATACTTGGTGCAGCAATTTTGAAAGCATTGTATTTTGAATGATATATTGCATTTTTGAAAAAAAAATGCATAATTTTGAAAAAGATGTTATGCGCTTTGAAAAGTACAGGTACTTTGAAAATGATCTTTAACAACATGCAAGTACTTTTGAAAGAATTTGTAATATTTTTTTTTGAAAAATATAAAGTATTTTTTGGAAAATGCATAACTTTTGAAAAAAAATGTTATTTTGGAAAATATAAATATTATGCCTATTTTGCAAGTACTAACTATTTTTGAAAGAGATGAGACTTTGAGAAATATAAGTAATTTTTGAAACATAATATTTTACTTGACTAAGTTTCTTTTCCAGTCTGACACAATCCTGGGAAACCTTGTTGACTACAAGGACATTTTCCTAAGTGTCCTAAAAATTTTTCAAAGTCAAGTAAATATTAATAGAATTTTGGAAAAACATGATAGTACTTTTGAAAATATATGCTGGTGCATTTTGAAAAATGTGTGAACTTTTGAAGACTCAATATATTAATTGATTTGGTTTATCTTCCAGTCTGACATTATCCTGGGAAACCTTGTTGACTACAAGGACATTTCCTAAGTGTCCTGGAACTTCTTCAAACTCAAGTAAATATTGTTTCAAAGATAATTTCATAGGTCACACGAAAACAATAGATTAATAGTATTTTGAAAAACTACTTATGTTTCTAACAAGATTTGAAAATACAGCGCATGAAAACATTTGGGATATTCAATAATTCTTTTAATTTGATCTCCCCCTAAACTTGACCTAGTCCTGGGAAGCTTGTTGACCACAAGTACTCTTCCTCTAAGTCTTAAGGTTTGATTCAAATTAAAGAAATTATCTAATAATTTCAAAACAATTAATTAAACAAAATTATTTCAGAAGTTTGATTTATACTCCCCCTAAAGTTGACACATCCTAGGAGTCCTTGTAGATTATGAAGTGAACTTTCCTCTATGTCTTTAGGGTTTATCAAAATCAAACAAGACAGATAAATTTTACAACATAAACCTTTTTTTCGAAAAACACAAGTGATAACGATTTAAAGCTCAGTTTTCGAAAAGTATTTTCAAATAATAGTAATTTTTACAGTGTAGTTTTCGAAAGCCAAAAAAAATGAAAATCACTCCCCCTGTATCCGATACTATTTGACTCTATCTAAGTGCCTTAAGGAACTTTAGTGTTGTCCTAAGAGGCTTGTGTCTAATTGCGTGAGTCAAATAATTTTTGAAAAGATATAATTTTTGAAAAACGTATAATATGTATATTCAATCAGACAAGCATGAATTCCATAAAAATATTATTATGTTGAAATACTATTTTGAAAATATATTTTTAGAAAAATATTCTAATGATTTTGAAAAATAATTTTGAAAAACATTTTTCAATTTATTAGTCCTTAACATCTCACCCATTTTAGATGTATCAATACAACAAGCATAGTTGCCTTATAGGTGTATTGTGAGATGCTTGAATCATTTTTCTTAATTTATTTTTGATTCTAAGATTTAATTGAAGCTTGTGTTAGATTTGAATTTGACAAGAAGTAACTTGAATTTGAATTTCAAAAATTGGCTTCCAGGTCTTGGCGAGGCACTAGGCCTTCTTTGGCCATAGCTTTATTGGATCATCAACCCTTTCCTTGACAAAGCCTTTTAATGAAATTTCATTTTCAAAATTACTTTTTGAAAAATTCTGGTCTAACTAGTTTGGGTCTTGGATCGGTAGCTTCGGCTAGTTTCACCAATCTAAAGAGACCAAGTATACTTGATCTTATTAGAATTGGCTTCCCTAACGTACTATCATCTCACCGCCACCCAATACCAGGTTGATCTAGTTTCAATTATTCTTTTTCCTATAGTCGTTCTAATATTTGCATAAAATTTAAATATGAATGTCATGTCATATATTCAAAAGAAATAGCAGATGCATGGCATGACAATTATGCATGAGTCAAACAATTCAAATCATTTTATTTAAGTTTCTAAAAATATATCAAATTCCCGATTTGATACATGTCGAGTGAACCCGCAAATATGCCAACCCACTTTGATATATTTAATGTTATTAATTTTAATTGTTATAGTTTCGGTAAAATTTTATTTTAGTTTGAGTTTAAGTTGTTTAAGATTTTAGTTGAATTCAGGTTAATTAAGAATTGATTGAAGTTGACTTAATTAGAAATTAATTAATCAATTAATGAATTTAAGTTTTAATTAATTTGGATTGAATTAAGTTTAGTTGAATTTAAATTGATCGAATTTAATTGATTCAATTAAATTTATTTGACTTAGTTAATTGAATTAATTTGAATTTGATTCGGATTATTTTGAATTTAATTAAGATTTAATTAAGATTTAATTTGAATTTAATTAAGATTTAATTTGAAATTAATTAAGATTTAATTTGAATTTTAGATTTAATTTGAATTTAATTTAGATTTAATTTGAAATTTAATTAAGATTTAATTAAGATTTAATTTGAAATTTAATTAAGATTTAATTTGAAATTTAATTAAGATTTAATTCGAATTTAATTAAGATTAAATTAAGATTTAATTCGAAATTTAATTAAGATTTTAATTAAGATTTAATTTGAAATTTAATTAAGATTTAATTTGAATTTAATTAAGATTTAATTAAGATTTAATTTGAAATTTAATTAAGATTTTAATTAAGATTTAATTTGAAATTTAATTAAGATTTAATTAAGATTTAATTTGAAATTTAATTAAGATTTAATTAAGATTAAATTTGATGATTAATTAATAATTATGGGTTTAAATTCATCATTTTCATTATTTCGAAAATGTCTTTTTCATTTTTATCTTTCTTTTCAAGTTTTTCTAATAATTTTGATTTATTTGAATTTTTGTAATTTTTATTGATTATGGCCTTTATCTTAGAAAGTTTCATATCCTCCTTAAGATTAGATCTTTCTATATCCTCACAGTAGGTGGAGTAGAATGGGCCAGTAGTTAAAGTTTTATAATAATATTCAATATTATCTATAATTAAGTTATCATCTAGGAGGATTTTATCTTCAAGAATATTTTCAACAAAATCTTCTTTATCCTCAAGATTTTCAATAATTTTAGGGTCATCTTTAGAATTATCTTTAAGGTTTTCAAATTTGAATTCAGAGTTATCCTTAGGATTTTCAAATTTGAATTCGGAGTTATCCTTAGGATTTTCAAATTTGAATTCGGAATTATCCTTAGGATTTTCAAATTTGAATTCCGAATTATCCTTAGGATTAATTTTGTCTGAATTAAAATTATCAGAACTAATTTTATCAGAAAAATTATCAGAATTAATTTTCTCAGAATAGTTATCAGAATTAATTTTATCAGATAAATTATCAGGATTAATTTTATCAGATAAATTATCAGGATTAATTTTATCAGATAAATTATCAGAATTAATTTTATCAGAAAAATTATCAGAATTAATTTTATCAGAAAAATTATCAGAGTTAATTTTATTAATTTCTGAATTGATATTCTGAATTAAACAATTTATTTCTGATATTTTGGTCATATTCACGTTTTGTAATTTAACATGCAAAAAGTTAATTTTACTATGCAGTAAATCTACTTTATCAGAAAAATTAACTATTTTATCACATGACAGTGCAGGAACTTGTAAAATTTTTGGAACATAAATCTTGTGTACCTTCGCCGGACACTTGTTTTTATAATGTCCGTATTTCTTGCATTTGAAGCATTGTACGTGACTTTTGTCCCTCCGGTTTCCTAGCGCTGGTGCCTCCTTCGCCACCGGTGATGTAGACCGAATCTTACGAGTAGGGCACTGATTTTTATAGTGCCCTCTCTCCCTGCACTTGAAACAAATAATATGGAATTTACAAATGGACATTTTAAATAAAATATACCTGATTCACCCCTGGGCTCCCCCTCAACTCCTGGCATCGTTGCTCCGTCGGCGGTTAGTCCGGTGAAGAGCAGCTCGGCTCTGATACCAATTGTAGGACCGGTGCCGTCGATAGAGGGGGGGTGAATATCGACTATGAAAAATCTTTCAGAATTCTTCGTAAAACTTTCGTTCGTTCTGGACTTAGAATATTAGTAGCGTAGCGGAAAATAAATAGAACGAAAAAGCAAAGTAAAGGACACAGCGGATTTTTACTTGGTTCCCGACCCCCCAGGGTCTGTACATCCAAGGCCTATGCACGGGAACGCCCGTCCACTATTGGTCTCCTTCCCGGACTTTCCGGAGGCGGAGAAACCAGACATACAGTGCAAGTTTTACAAGCAATAATATAGAAAATGAAGTGCAGAATAATTAAAAGCGAACCGAACAAAAATCTAAAACTCGGCCGATCTGGACCTCCGAAGTGCCGCGCACTTCCTCCTGGAGCCTCCCGGTCGTAGAGCCTCGTCTCTAGTGCGTTGTCATCGGTCAGAATGCTTGGAATGGTACTTGGCAGTTGTTTTTGAAGCAGAGGGGTCGAAGCCCCTTATATAGGCCTCCTGGGGGTGCCCTGGACGCTGGGGGCGCCCCGGAAGACTCGGTCAAACTTTATCCCTGCGCCTATCTCGCCGCAGCTGATAACAGCTTTGACCAGGGCGCCCCGGACCTTCCGGGCACCCTCATGGAGGCGTATCTGTGTTTCTGACATGAAACAACATAAACAAGTTCGAACCTGGGCACCCCGGACGCTCCGGGCGCCCCGGACGCTCCGGGCGCCCCGCTTGACACCTATTCTGCTTACCCACCAAGACTGCACTTTTAAGCTTTACCTGGGGGCGCCCCCACTGCTGGGGGCGCCCCCACTGCTCGGGGCGCCCTGGTTGCATGGGGTCGCCCCCAACACTGGGGGCGCCCTGCTTAGGGCCCCCAGCAGCTTATCTTTTCTTCCAATCTTGGTACCTACAAGATATACAAACACAAAACATAGATGCATATAATATTAGCCTTAAGGACTTGGTTCTGACTTCGGATTTCCACGAAACCCTAGGTCGAACCGGCGCAAGTTCCCACCCCCGGGAACACGCCTTTCACCTACTCCTTTCAGGAGACGGTTGCCACCCAGTCCTTCGGGTGGACTTTTGCTTAGCTTCCGATACCTCCGGACCTCGAGATGCCCTGACCCGTCTCTACTCCTGTCCTTAGTCATCGCTCAGCTAAGTTGCTTAGTCCCTCGGACCAAGACTTCATTCCCTAGCAATCCTTCGTCAGGTGCCTAGCAGTCCTTCGCTAGGTCTTCTTTCCCTAGCAGTCCTTCGCCAGGTGCCTAGCAGCCCTTCGCTAGGTCTTCTATGCCTAGCAGCCTTTCTCTAGGTGCCTAGCAGCCCTTCGCTAGGTCTTGGGGTTTCGATACCTAGCAGCCCTTCGCTAGGTGCCTAGCAGCCCTTCGCTAGGTCTTGGGGTTTCGATACCTAGCAGCCCTTCGCTAGGTGCCTAGCAGCCCTTCGCTAGGTCTTTTATGCCTAGCAGCCCTTCGCTAGGTGCCTAGCAGCCCTTCGCTAGGTCTTGGGGTTTCGATGCCTAGATTAACTAGGACTTTTCTTCAGCTTAGTTTACTTCTCCTTTGCTCCCCTTTGTCTGTTCATTGTATCACTGACTTAAGTGTATTGTCAAACATTAAAACATTTAAAGAAGAATATCATTGATGCAACTTGCACCAACACATTTCACTCCTCACTCGAACCCTTCCGGCTTAGCCCTTGAGTACAAACATTCATACTTAGATCCTCACAACCCGGTTGACTCTTCACCAGCAGCCTCGACTGTTGCCTTCACGCCCTCTTCATCTTCCGCCCTCGTCCCTCGGATGTGCACGCAAGCCTCCAGCTTACCTCCATGTCATCCTTCATGTACGCCTCGAAGTCCGCATCTCTCAGCTCATCGTCCCTTCTATCCACGGTCCCTCGGATGTGCACACAAGCCTCCAGCTTGCCTCCATGCCATCCTTCACCTGAAGACATCAACCAAGTCCATGTGTACCTGTACACCTACACACTCATATACATATATTAGTCCAACAACAAATCATAACTTAACCATATTGACCACACACATCAAACCCCTATGATCCTCTAGATCATATCAGGGCTGATTGCCCCAACAGAGGAGATAGTCGGAAGTGGCCTGACACAACAAATAGTAAGCGTCAGAGAAGAAAGTAACAATAACATGAACGTATAGGAATTTTATCTTAAGGACCGACTCATATAAGCTGGCGATTATAATAGCCGAACTCACCCTTCGGAGGGAGTCGAGGTGTTCTTTGGTCCTCCCTCTCATGACTGTAAGGATGTATACTAAAAGCCTTGCCTTTTACGTATGGTCATCCACATTTTGAAAAAGAATCACAACAACATTAGGTGCTTGTTTATATTAGTACATGCATAAAAGTCCTTTACTTCGCATTGTAGATAACATGATGTGTGGTGTCACACGAAAGATCATGTTATTAGTTCCTTGCCTAGTATAAGTAGAAGCTTACAACCGAGATGGAATTGGATAAACCATTGGGATGGTTGTAGTGTAATTAGGTGTGGTTGGTTTTGACCATAGAATTACACTAGTGTGCTTTGAGTACATTGAGCAGGACCAAAACCAGAGGTCATCCGATCTGTACTGCCTTGATAATTGGATAGGACCTCAGATTTTATTATAGAGTACGATCCCTAAATCCTGATATAATAACGGGCGCATATGATTAATTATTATTTCTTTGATTTACCAATGGGCGAGATCTATTCTGTTAAATCGATAGGCCCAGCAAGTTAGGAAATAATATTAATTATATGGTGCTTTGAACGACACGACAAAGGAGCCCAGAATACTGTAGTTAGTGCTGGAAGAAGCTTTCCCAGAGGGGTAGCTCTCTAGCAAATTTTTCATATGCTCCACAGGCTGCGGTCCCAAGGAGGCCGCTTTCTCAACCGTCTGGACCTTCCGACGCAGATGGGCATTCGTGAACTGGGGCTCTTTCGATCTGGCCTGCTTGCCTTTGAGACTACCGTGGGAGCCGATAGATGATTCAACCTCGGTCCAGGGCTCTATCGCAGGAGATGACACCCTTCGGTGGCACTTAGGAAGGGGAATTGTATCCTCCTTTTCCTCTAGGACTGCGGGAGAAGCCTGAGTTGAACGAGTTCTCCTCTTCCTGGGGGCAGGGGGAACTAATCGATTCGGGAGGGTGACCGGTGGCTCACTCTCCTCATCCTCCCCATTTGGCAGGACTAACCGTCTTCATCCGGAGGGGAGGGAGTCTGTTTTCTCCGTTGGCTCTGTCACCGACGGAAGAACCTGAGCTACAGGTTCCTCATCACCACCTCCCGTCCCAACGGGAACAGGAGATGGGTCGACTTCCTGAGCATCAAGTAGATGTGAGGTAATCAGCTCCTGGTCTTGCGTCTGCTCGGAGTCCTCAAGAGGCTCGACCACCGGGGCAGTAGGAGCTGGAGGAGGGGCAAGGGTCTACTCATCTGCCAACTCCCATTTAAGGAGCTTGCTCATAGACCGAGATAGCATGATGTTTCTTGCAACACACAAACAATGAAACATCAGTTAAAATAGATAAGCATTTAATGAAATAGTGGACTTACTAAGACTATGGCTAAGATCGGTGACTTTGGAGTTAATCCCAGCCCGATACAGGAGTTCTTCACATTGAACCAAGTTGGGGCCGTGGAACTCCATTCCGACCAAAATACTTCTCGTTCGCTAATACCCCTGATCCTGCTGGAAGTCACCCAAGTCCGGGGGAGAGGGTAAGTCTTCTCGCCAACGAGTCGGGCAGAAGGGACGCTCGGAAAGTTGAATGAAAAAGAAATGATCCTTCTATCCCTTATGAGAGGAAGGGAGACTTCCGATGAATTTATGGTCGGGACGAGCAATAAAGCTGAAGGCCCCCCTAGAGGCCAGGTTGGGGAGGAAGAAGTAGTGGAAGGAGCGAGAAGTCAAGGGTATGCTAAATAGTTTGAACTGGATGAACGTCTCACTCATTTGAGCAAAGGCGTTCGGAGCCATTTGGTGGAAAGGAATATCGAAATACTTAGAGATGACCATGAAAAAGGAAATAATCGGAAAACGAAGGCAAACTCTACCTACCCTAAGAAAAAGGTGAAAACCCATAAGGGAGGGGGGTTTCTACCGGGGACTGGTCTATCCTAGGAACCCTGACCTCTAACTCCGCCGGAATGTCATAGGCTTAACAAGCGACCCTCAGGGTGTTCGACTTGACCTTCGACGAAATGACTTCATACCACTCCGGACGATATATCCCTTCCTCTTCAGGTCTCTCCTTCTTACCCTGACCTTTCTTTCCCTTTCCTTCCTTGCCCATGATAGTGAAGAAGAGAGGAAGACAGAGGCGGACGAGACTTACACTCGAAGAAGAAGCTCTAGCAAGAAAAAACTCTAACAGACAGGGACGGGAGGCACTAGCTATGATAGTCGGCGGTGCAAGAAGGCGGAAGACCGCTTTTGCCTCCCCTTTTTATAAGGAAGGAGCAGCTCTCGTGAGAAGGAATAGATGCACGACATGTGGACGATGAGAACTGCAAATCTCGAGGCATCACAGTTCATTATAGTCGTCAGTTGGTATGACCTGACTAAGTGTATCAGAGGAAAATCACGCAGAAAGGACCCTGCCACATGGTGGTTTTCTATTCGCTGGAACACTCTCTCGCCATTAAGATACCCCATGTGCCCTTAATGGGTGATGGACAACTATCATTACCGAACCTTAGAACTCGTAAAGACTCTTGGATTAACTCAAAGGGTCACCTTGGGTCAAGTGAAGAATGTTTCAATTCCTAGGACCTGACAAGTCGTTAAGAAAGAAGGAATGGTAATATGGGCCCCGCAGACACTGCCTTCCCCTCATTATGACACCAACCTAATCAGTCAACCCCACTTCCTTCAATTAGACTTGAAGGGGGAACTTGTGATAGAGATGAGCAATCAGGGGGGACACGTGGCACGGAAAAGCCACGTGGTAGGGTCCACCAAACTAGTGCCCCGAGGTCAGACCGGGAGCCTGGTTCCCGAGACTATCTCGGGTGAACGAAAGAAGTGCCCCAATGTCAGGCCGACAATTTAGCTCCCGAGACTATCTCGAGAGAACGGAAGAAGGCCCCGAGATCAGCTCGAGAGATAAGACCCTGAGACTAACTCGGTAGAGTGGAGTCCAATGATCAGCATAGAGATAAGAAAGTCAGGCTTCAAGTGCCCTCTCCTTCTTCTAAAACAGGAAAGTCATTAAATAATTATTATTGGCAGTACATGATAATTAGGGTCTTAATAATTATAGTGGTCGTTACCAGAGGAAGACAGCTAACAGGTAACCGATGACTAAGAAACGCAGAAGAGGAGGTGTGGATACGTGGGAGGAAGACGTCAGGTATATAAGATGTTTCGGTGCCCAAGTAAAGGGGCTAAGTTTTCCAGAATTATATTACTTTGATTCCTCGCTTTTCTCCTAGAAAGAAGGAGTTCTGACTTGAGCGTCGGAGAGGGCTCCACCGGAACTTCTTTTGGTGCATCCTCTTTACGCTCGTGTTAATTTTGTAAGCGTCGACATCTCCCCATCATTATCACCGTGGATTGCACATTGATAATTTGTCATCCACATCGTTCACTTCTAGACCAAATTATAGTTATAATGGTCTGCGATCAAGTAATATCATACTCAAAATATTATAATATTTTTTAAATTAAAACCTTTTTCTTTTTTTAATGATTATTTACCATAATTTAGACTGATTAATTCTTAATTGGTCTATCCAATCTCATAAAAATTTATCATTATTACAAAAATAAATAAAAATAACTCACAATAGTTAACCATCAACCTCTCATTCTTATTAGCTGAGACTTGCCACCGGGGTTATAGTGCAGAGGTAGGGCGACTAGTCGCTTTCCCAGGCATCCTCGATTCGATCCCCAACTAAGGTGTATTTGCAGAAATTTTTCCTCCAAATGGGGCGCGAACCCTGGGACGCTGGGCTTCTAGACCGCCCACTGCGAGCGCTTTTCGATTTACCCTAGCGGCCGGTGGGAAACTTCCGTGTGGCCGGGCCGGTCGCCCGAGGTTGGTTGGTAACCTCGTTAATCATTTTTTTTATTAGCTGAGACGTGCCCCCACTATAATACAGTGGTAAGATGACTAATCACTATCTTAGATATCTATTTGATTTTTAGTTATGATGTATTTTACAGAAATTTTTTCTTCAAATGGGATGCGAACCTTAGGATGTTGAACTTTTAGACATTATTATTATTTTTATAAGATTGAATTGATCATCTCAAATTCATTTGTTATTTATCCAACATTATTATTATTATTATTATTATTTTTTGTCATCTGAGACTTAGATTAGTTTGGAAACTAATCCATCGACCAATCTTTTTTTTTTTAAATTGACATCATATATTCAATTCAAATAGAATTGGTAAATTTTGAAATGTCCGATTCAAAAAAAAATTCTCATTTATCATCGCGATAAATCAATCTATCTTTCTTATAAACAATGTAGTACTTATACGTGATTTTATTAAGAATATCTCCATGATGATAAAAGGCGATTAGTTGAAAGGTAAATCAATCTTTCTTACAAACAATGAAGTACTAGTACGCGCTTCTATTAAGAATATCTCCACGATGATAAAAGGTGATTAGCTCACTTTCAACGGTCCTATCAATTTGTTTCAGGTCCAACATAAAATAAGTAAATTACGAGGACTACTAGTCTGGACAGTGATTAGCACATAAGGAAAAGTAGACACCTAACTTTGTAAAGATTTAATCCCAGATTTCATGGTGATAATATTTCATGCGTTAGCAATTAGTTCATCCCATGAGACTATTAAGAATGTCTCCACAATAGCAAAGGGTCATTTATTCGCTCCCAAAGTCCCGGTCAATCCGCCCCAGAGTTAATACGGAGGAGATAAATCATGGAGACTACTCGCCCAAATAGTGATTAGCGCATAGGGAAGATAGACACCTGACTTCGTTAGGATTTGACTTCAGATTTCATGATGATAATACCTCATATTATGAATGTCTCTACGATGGTAAAAGACGATTCGTTCGCCTTAGCACCTTATCAATTTTTCCCAGGACTAATACAGAGGAATTAAATTGTAGAAATTACTAGTTCGAATAGTGAGTAGTACATGAGAAAAGATATACACCTAATTTCATTAAAATTTAATTTTCATATCTTATATGTTATGATGATAATATTTCACGTTTTCGTTACTTGGTGATAAAAAGGCGAATCGTTCGCCCCTAGCGCCCCCGCCAACCCGTCCCAGACTAACACAAAGGAGATCAATTACGGGGGCTACTAGCCCGGATGCTGTGGCTTGTGCGTGGGGAGGGTATACATACTGACTTTGCCAGGATTTGACCCTCAGACCTCTTGATGACAATATCCACGTACTAACCATCAATCCATCCCATGAGGATGATCAATGATTAATATCACTTAGATCGGCCGATCATATCTCAAGATTAACCAGGCGTAAATCCCATACACTCCTGAATAACAAACATCCACTAAATTACTCAATTATCATGATTTATTTACCTCGATTGATCTTGTGATCAGACTGTCAGGCGCGCTGAGAGCTTCGCCTTTTACAGGCGATTCTGTTAAGAATAATCATCGGATGAAGACTTGGGAAAGCCATAGGGTTGCAATCGAACCGAGCCGAGCCGAATACCTGAAAATTTGAGTTTGGTTCGTTTATTATCGAGCCGAGCTCGAGTTTAATTTATCGAATATAGTGATGGCTCACGAGCATATTCGGAGCCTAATCGAGCCCTAAACGAACTTACCAAATATAAATTATTAATTAAATTATTCATCAATTTATTAAAAAAATAAATTATATATTCTAAAAAATATAAAATATTTATTAAATTTATGATTTTATTCATACAAATAAGTTCTATTGGATATTTTATATTTATTAAATGTAAACGTATCAAAATTATATATTTAATATTTAATATTAATTTTATATTTTACGAACTAGCTCACGAGCTTATTAACGAGCTTGCTCACGAGTTAACGAGCCGAATACTGCTGAGTTTGAGTTTGGTTCGTTAATATTAACGAGCTCGAACGAGCTTCTATCGGGTTCGAGGGTCGACGGTATGCGCGAGTGGTAAAAACTCGGCTGCTATTTAAAAAAAATCCCTCGACCCCAGGCGCCTCGCCACACCAGCATTCACCGTGATTTACCCCCTCTGGACACTTGTGGGGCAGAGACTAGGGGGCCATTGGGGTGGCGGATCTACCTTTTTGCATCGAACGAGCTTCTATCGAATTAAATTCTGAATAGTTCACGAACAGACTTGATTCATTTAGAGCCCTAGGAAAGTGTTCAATTTGACAGCGTGACTGCACGGTAAATCCAATCCTTCCTTATTTCACGGCAAGATATCATGCATGTATTCATTGATTGGTTGATCGATTTGAAAACGAAACATTTCCCTTTGTTGCAGCCACGATCCATCCCTCATATTTCATAGGAAGGACAGCCGTCGGCATCTCAAGACTTGGATCCATTTCCCCCTTCGCCTTCTCTCAAATCTCCTTCTCCTCCGCATTCCAATCTAATCACCCTGTCAAATTTTCGTCTTTCCCCCGATCTTCCTTCAAATCTGCATTTTCTTTGGTTTTCCCGATATCGATAAGCAAAAAAGTAGTCTTTTGAGTTGCAAGACGTCTTCCGCCATGCCCGTTTCGGAAAGATTTGTGCTTGCCACTCTTCTGCTCCTTTTCCTGCTTCAACCTCTTCTACTAGCTTCCGCATCCGTAATCGACGACGCGGAAGACGACCTTGAGGGGCTTGAAGAGCTCCTCGCAATCGATCTGGAGGAAGAAGAACAGGAGAAGGGTGCCGGCGGCGGCACACTGAACAAGCTATCTGAGGCCGAAATTCTGCTCCGCGCTCAAAAGATCGTTGTAGAGCTCGGCAATGACAACGCCGAGAAGGTGGTTCGCTCGAGCGCGGCCGTGTTGCTGCTTGGTTATACCCCTTGGTGTCCCAGGAGCGCCGAGCTGATGCCAAAGTTCGCAGAGGCCGCGACCGTGCTTAGGGAGATGGGAAGCAATCTCGTTGTGGCAAAGTTGGACGCGGAGAGGCACGAGAAGGCTGCGAGCCTTCTTGGAATCAAGGGATTTCCAACCATACTCCTCTTCATCGATGGGTCGCCGCTGACTTATAGGGGTGGATTTACCAAGTAAAAGATCTCTTCTTTTTTTCTTGATGTTTACTGAAAATGCGTGTAGTTTTCGTTTCTTGGTACCAAGAGTGTTGCAAACTTAGATATTGCTATCTTTGTTTTGGAGTGATTGTTTTAGTATCAAACTGTACCTTTGTTTGATAGACCTTTCTCAAAAAATACTGATAGGAATAGGTCATTTGTCTACCATTGTTATTGTGTTAGTTACCACTTTGTATTTCAGTCATTTTATTTTATTTTTGATGACTTCATGTAGTTTCTGAACTTTGTTTCAGGAGATCGAAACATTTTGCTAAATGTGGCAGTTTTTGTAAGAGTGGTTAGATTCTCTAAATCAAGATATTCATTTTATCTTCTCTGCAATTTCGCATTCTTTTGTCACCTTGAGAAAGTGTTAGGTTATTGTGTTGGGATCAGTGGAAGGTTCCACTAACAAACTAGAGAGGGGGAGGGGCGATTAGTGTAAACTTTGATTTCTCCTTTGCTTATGCAAGACTAAATATATTTGTTAGTATTCACATCATGCATGTGTGTTTGTTCATGTCAGAGTTAGCATGGCAGAATAAGAAATAAGAATAGTAAGCAAATACAAAAGATGAACAATGCTAACAAAGCATCTTTTTATGTGGTTTGGACCTTGGTCTTATTCCAAGGCCTAGCATCTGTTAGTTGAATCAATTTCACAATTTCTCTATGAAAATCTCCTTGGATGAGGTAGAGCAACCTTGCATAGAAAATATATTGTCAGGACTGTTAGGTATGTGGTTGGATGGGTAGAGAGGGTGGTAATTAGCATTTGATCTTACAAATGCAAATCTTATAGCAAGCAAGGTCAATTAAATAGAATTAATGCAATATAAATAATCAAAGCAAGACCCCACAGGCCCACCTAGTGGGACAAGACTTGGTTGTTGTTGTAAATAATCAAAGCAAGAATACAAATGCTAACATGCCAATGTAACATGATTTTAAATCTTCGTTTATACTCCACAACCTATAACTATTCGACTAGTCACTCCCCAAAGCCCACTAGCTTTCTCCTTCTTTGATTATTTCTACAGATGGAGAATCTCTTTCAATAATCTTTTTACAAGATTAAGACAAAATAAAGCTTGAAAGATTAAGGATTTGAGTACTAAAAGAGGGCTCAAAAGATTAGAATAATAAGCATTAATGTTAGCTTTGAATGCCCTCCTTAGTCCTTTTATAGACTTCAAACATTTCAGCTTTACGTTTTGTTATGTTGTTCTAGTGCCAATCAGTCTATTTCACAATCATCATCACTTTAGTCACCAAGTCACATTTGTCAGTGGACTTGCTTCCAATATTGGTCAACTGCTTAACCAGAATAGACCATGGGCTGCTTCACTGTAGCTCATAGGTCATCTGATCATCATAGTCCCACTTTGTTAGATCAACAATTACCTTTTGACTTTCTCAGAGTTATTTTCCGATTGTCAGATCAACATTAGGATACCTTACAAGTTGATGTTTGCTCATACAGTTTATCTCCCCTCAGGTTGTTGTAAGTCTCTTAGATGCACCAAATTCTCAATTTATTCCATGTGCCATCATTCACTCTTCACTTGCGTATCTACTTCTCCAGTGGTTGCCAATGTTATCACCTTAACAATCCTCGTCCTATGGCCTCTTGGATGTCCTATAACATCCTTCTCTTATCTCTAACGAACCTCGTGCCAACCATCAACGGTGGTCATGCTAAGTCTCTGTGTGTATTCAGCCAAGTCCTTGACTTCATACACATTAAAATATAATAAAAACTAAACTTAAATTCCTTTCTTAATACATTAAACCACTTGGTTGAACTCGACCATTTAAGGCACGATTGCACAAATCTTTCAATCTTCTTTGAAAGATTGAAATTTTAAGAACAAAGGAAGGTATTACTATGGCTTATAGAAGAAGCCTTCCGGGTGCCTCGAGTTGCATTTATCTCGATCACACAAAACAAAAAATCAAGGTATGATATTCATGCACAAGTACCGAGGATGAACATACCATTGCTTATATAGACAAGCCTCATGTGGCTATTTAATGATTACTATTCAAACTTGTCCAGTCAACTGAAATCATTCAATCGACTCAAATTCAAATCAAAGAGTCGGTGCCATGATTTTTTTGGCAGTTGAATCAACTCAAGAAAGCTCCAATCAGTTAGACCCCTTGATTTGTCAACTCATGCTTAACAGAATGCATTATGTTCGCAGCTAGCCAACTTGAATTCCAATTGACTCATCAGTTGAGTCAATCTTCTCGAGGATGCTTAGTTTACTCACTTATGCCTTTGTAAAGCTTTAGAATCGAGCTTGGTCAACGACAACAACTAGGAAACCTTGTTCCTAGTCGAAGGCTCTCTATAAGCTATATTCTTACTTGCCTAAAATATGCGAACCTGAGATTGCATTCAAGCGTGACTCTCATAGTTCACTATATCTTCACCAATTTTCCCAAGACTCAAATGTCTTAAGGACTTTATGTCTATAAGTTGTGCTTAGATCTTCCACATGTTCCAAAAGTCACACTTACAGGATTTTGTTTGCTTGCTCTAAGATCTTTCTTCCATTCTACCAATGCCCAAAGTCAACGCATGCATGCCATCCTTACCTAAAAGACCACTTGCAGGGCATTCTCTACTAGCCCAAAAGCCTTATTTTCAGGAATTTACAGTTTCACTATTTGTTTGAAGGTCTTCCATGACTTATGGACTTATGGTCCATCGGATGTCCCATATCATCATTCTCTGATTTCAACTAAACTCAATCTGCAACATTCCAAGTCAGATTTAGTGCACACATTAGACACATAAGCAAACCTAACTTAAAGGCTTTGCCACACATCAAAACATTTTGGTCTAATTTGACCACTTGGGACACGACTGTATTGACAGATTGTGTGTTGTGCACATTGCACAATAAATAGGTCATTCCAAACGGATTAACAATTTCCTTTGTTTTCTGTTTGTCTTTGCAAGTATTGCTGCTCATAATTGTTTTGGCTCTACTGTCAACAAATTTTGTCCTCTAAATTTTTTTAATCAGATAATTACTAAAATGGAATTTCTTCTTCTAAATCCAGGGAGGAGATATTGATTTGGGTGAGAAAGAAGACTGGTGCTCCTGTTATTAGATTATCCTCTTTAGATGCAGCTGAGGACTTCTTAAGACAGCATCAGACTTTTATCATTGGCCACTTTGAAAATTATGAAGTATGTGATTGATCCACTTACAGAATTAGAACTCACCTTTATGGTGCCATCACTTAGACTTGATTTTTGCCTTTTGTAAATTGCTGATTTCTTCTTCAGAAAAAGTTCTGCTGATTTCAGGTAGAATCACTCAGATTATCTTTAACTGTACAGAAACATCAGCAAAAATGTATTAGAGCTTTTATTTCATGCTGAAGTGAGAGGAAATTGAGTTATTTGATTGCAAACATATATTCATCAATATTACAGTAAACTTGGATTGGTGGCATGTTGACATTTTCGAGGTTTCCTTAGAAATGGAGAATTTTAGGCTGCATTTGGTTTGGTTTGAGTCATTTTCCTTTTTATTTTTTAGAAAATCACATTTTCTCATTTTTTGAAAAATAACTTTTAGATATTCTCTAGTTTTCCAGTAAATGATATCTCTTTTTCTAGAAAACAGAGGTGGAAAATGCAAACCAAACATAAGAAAATTGCATTTTCTCATAAAATGAAAACAGAAAATGAAAATGGAAAATAGACAAACCAAACGCCGCCTTTGTTTTTTCATGTTGACCTTTTGAATCTTGAAAAGGTGAATTTTGCTTCGACATTGTGCTATCTCACGTTTTTCTTCACAATATTTATTTTTACCTATATCTTGGTTAGTTAGATCAAATCTCCTATGTTCAGGCTAATTTGCATGTCATTCTTTCCTATTTAATTACTTTGATGTCTCTATCAGTTATCACATACATTCGAATTGTGAGAATTAAATCAAATTATAAGCACAGTAATCCAGTAACTAAAAGATTATGCAATGATAAGCCGGCATGTTGTATTAGAGTATGAGCTAGGTACTTAGTAGGGAGGTGAAGCCACTCTTTTTAACCTCACCTAACAGTTCCTAGTCCAGTCTTGTTTAAGCCGTTGAATTGTTGTGCGTTCAGAAGCCTCCCTTTTCATTCCACTTGCATTATGTTGAAACTGTTCAGAACTATAGTCATCAATAGTATTGGATAGTGAACTTTATGTAATGCAAATTAGAAAAGAAATTGAAGAATAATTTGAGATTGGCGTGTGATCATTAAATGTTAAATTTGATTTTGCCATATGGTAATTCAGAGTCAATTAGTATTTTCTCTTTTGATAATAATTAGAGAATAATTATAATCTCAACTAGAGTTTACCACTTTGGAACTTTGGAAAGGATAAGATTTTCACCCTTATATACTCATTGTGTTTAAATATTGTTCATATTGTATTGTCTTGTTACACATGTAGGAAAAACATGTGCCTTTACATCCCATAGTCGAATCCTCATGAGCCCCCGAAAGATAGGACTTTAGCTTACGATTGACATGGACCGATTAGAACTATTATCCATTCTAGGAAGTGGTAGGGTGATTTTCAAAAATGACATTTTATTCTGTGCACTAAAACAAACGATGCATCTTAAATAGTCAAATTGTTCTTTAGGGAAATTGTTCGATTACATAAGTTACCCATGTTTGTAGTGTGTCAGATAGGATGAAATATTTGTTAATTATTTTTGGAAAACTTATGGAAAATGTTTGGTACCCAATTTAAGTTTTCATCTACCTTCCATTGACTTAGGTTAGGAAACTTTTTAAGATTCTTATTAGGCAAAAATTGGGTATCTAGGACTGAATCTTGCCATTTATTGAATTTGCTTTCAATAATTTAGTAAACTGATTTACTGGTTTTAGTCCATTCAAAATTGTGTAGGTTTGAAAGCTTTTCAATTTGTTAACCTAATTCCCTTACCTACCACTTCCCATTCATGTAAGTCGGTTTGGAGTTTTTTTTTATAAACATATTAGAGAGATCCATATCAACTCAGGAGTAAAATCACACTGAGTAGTAATGCTTATAAAAATTAAGCAAATGCACGTCATAAATTTAAGGAGTACAATATAGGGGATTGTGCTTGTTCATATTTGCACTAAATAATTTTCTAAAACTATTTTAATAAGTTTTATGTCCACTCCTCTGGTCCATTCCAAATTGTAAGGAAACTTGGTACTAATACATAAGTTGTCGACTTGCATGTGAATATAAGTCTAATTTTCAATATCGAGGGCTTCTGCCATATTGGGGTACATTCTCTTCCTCTTTATGTGTTCGTTTTTTCCTACAAATCATCCACTGAAGCTCCTACACTCCTATAGACAAAGCTTTCTCATAAACTTGAGTGCATTATGGACTCCAAGACAGTGATATCCGTAGATACACCATCTTGGAAGCACTCACTAGTACCTAGTTTGTTGGAAAGGGCTTCCAATGATTGAGTATGCTTGGATCACTGAGGATGAGTTTTAATGCTTTGATCTCGAGCTTCTTAAATAAATAGAGCAACAACCATCTGACTTAGCTAGAGAGGCACTTCCATTTTGCACCTATGTACGACACAATTGGACTTGAACATCTCCCTACTCAATGGAGTCAAGTTCTTCTTAGTGGGAGAGAATAATGTAAATTAAGAAAGAAATTGAAGAATTATTTAAGATTGGTGTGTTTGCAAAAAGATTGGGAAAGAAACAAAAGAATTATTCAAGATTGGAGCATTTGTAACTGATTTTAAATTTGATTTTATCATTTGGTAATTTAGAGTCAATTAGTATTTTTCTCTTTTAGCAATAATCAAGAAATCATTATTATACAATTAGAATCTACTGTATTTCCCTATTTTGAACAAATTTATTTTGAGTCAAATTACAAATCATTCAGTTATGTAATTTTCATCTTAAATTAGTAACAATTTCATATTTGGCTTCTCTGTGAGAGAGTTGTTCCCCTTGGTGAGATTTGTGTTCTTTTTTGTTTGTTGTGTTATGCCATTGTAGTATTGTGATATATTGTCTAAGAAAATAAAAAATATATATAGCTTCTGCATGCTGACTTATTTTGACCCTTTGAAGAGTTTCCTTTTCCTTCATTTTTGTGCCAGTACTAGCAAACATCTAATTTCTATTTTTCTACCTTCAATAACTTATTTCTATTCTACCTGTTTCCATCAGCTAGATCAATTATCCAATATGTTATGATTTTGAAAGCTCTTCTTTTCTATGGTGCCTGAGAATCTGTAAAAGCTTAAGTGATAATAAACTAACATGATGAATTAGTGAATGCTTGAGTGAAAGTGAAATTATTTTTTTTAGCCTTACTTTTCTTTCCTAGTCCTATTTTGTTTAGGCCTGCAGGACTGTTGGGCTTTCAGAATCACCCTTTTTCATCAGGATTTACTAAAATGGTATTTGGAAATTGGAAATGGAAGATCGATTCAAATCCTGATGCTTCTGAATTGTTTTTCAGGGACCTGAATACGATGAATTTGTAAAAGCAGCAGCTACAGATAATGAAATTCAGTTTGTCGAAACCATTGACAACTCCATAGCTATGCTTCTGTTCCCAGATGTTGGATTCGATAAAAAATTCATAGGACTTGTGAAAAGTGAACCTGAAAGATTTGAGAAATTTGGTAAGTTGGTGTTTCATGTTGCATAGACAATTGCCTTGGCTTGGTGACAGATGAGAACTGGAAACTTGAGTTGTTTTGAGAAAGAAAGATATTATGTCAATTATATGTAGTTTAATGTTAGTTTTACCTTCTATTTTGTGTAAAAGTATTGTCAAGTATCATTTTGAGTGTGTACCTCTTTGGTATAGCATCACTTTTCTCCAGTGGGATCTGGGAGTTAGTTATCCCATGTTGCTCCTTATTTTGTGCTTCTTGTATGTACTTGAACAGTAAGAAACGAAATACTTTGACACTCATGTAAAGTATAAAAATACGTGCCTGTGTTTGATGATGTAATTTTCTGGTCATTGTGTAGGGACCTACATATTTATGGCATTATGAGTCAAGAAATTAGTGACATTTCTTTGGATTTATGAGAAAGAAATTAGTAGCCTTTATTTGGATATAATGGTTCCCATGTTTCTTTTGCTCTTGAATTCTTTTAATGAATGTAATATCGAATTAGATCTGCTTCATCTGTTTGACATGAATTTTGCCTGTCATGTTTAGAGATGGATCTGTACACTGCAAAACATGAGTTTTGTTTGATTCTAATGCATCTAGTATCAAACAAGGTTTGTTTCATTAGATTCCAACTTTGACTATTTGACTATGGTTATATTACTGTCTGCAGAGGTGGCTCTGTAGATGTCTTGGTGAAAATAAGTCACATACCAGAGTTTGTTCAGTATGCATCTTGTTTTAGCAAATTTATGTGGTTGACTTATAGTTCACTCAAATTTTCATTCTGCATTGTCTTGGTGTTGTTTTTTTAAAATAATATTTGCAATGTAAAATGTCAAAGTTATTTTCTTACAATTATATTGTTTTATTTAAACATTTTTTTTTGCAGATGACAATTTTGAGGAGCATAAGATCTTGCAGTTCATAGAATACAATAAATTTCCTTTGGTTACTGAATTGACTGAACAAAATTCAGTTCGAGTATATTCCAGTGCCATTAAACTCCAGGTTGTTGTTGCTCCTTTGTTATTGCAAACTCTATATAGCAATTCTATGCCCTCACGGGCGTAGCTGAGATGGTAAGGGATTGGTAAATTGCCACTAAAGGTCTTGGATTCGAGCCACGGGGCTGGTGGGGCGTAAATCCTTGCACCCTGTGTAAAAAGTCTCTTCCCCCAACCTCTTGCCTTCTTAGTTACTGTGATTTACCTCCTCCGTGTTGGTCCTGGGGCGGGCTGTCGGGGGTGCTAGGGGCGAGTGTTTCATCTTTTGCCACTATATAACAATTCTATGACTCAGAAAAATTGTATTTGATATTTAGTTTGAGTAGGATGCAAAATTTGCCCGGGTATGCTCTAATTCCTTCGAAGATGGTGTACAATTCAAATTTTGTGAAACCTTGTATTGTATCTTACATCTCTTGACGAATTGTCTACTAACATAGCATTATTCTTGTGATATTAGGATTTCTTGTTTGAGTGGAGAGGAACCCCTAGAATTTCCAATTCAACAATTGTCCAACACAATAGCTTCGGAAACCAAGAACAATAGTTCACTTAAAATATAGAAAGTTGAATGAAAAGTTGAAAACCCATCATGATCAAAGCCTAAGAGAGTTAAAAGCCAAATGCTACATAATTAAAAATGTAAAAATGTTGGGTAAAGATGGCTGAATCATAAATGTAAAGTGTGTTAATAACTGCATCTGTCTGAGAATATTAATCTCAGTTTGTTTTCTTTCTAGGTTTTTATTTTTGCAACTCCCGATGATTTTGAAGGTCTTCGCCCACTGATTCAAGATGTTGCCAAATCTTATAAGGGAAAAGTATGTAAGATCATACTGCTTCTTAAAGTATATTTCTTGGGTTTCCTAACCTTTGATTATATTGCTTAATGATGCAGATAATGTTTATATATTTAGACAATACTCAAGACGACCTGGCAAAACCATTTATGACTCTATATGGACTTGAATCTGTTGAGCCTATTGTAAGTTTTCTATCACTTTATTTTGTTATCTGTAATGCTCATCATGAGCACTGAAACACAATACAACTTTATTGGTAAAGATAACTTCTACACACAAGTGAGATGTTTCTTTTGTTTTGTAATTGTTAGAGTTGGAAATAAAATGTTTATTTAGTTTTGAAATGGAGATGAGACCTTGATCCAAATTTTGTGGAGACACTGAATATGAGGCAAAACAAACTCCAATTTTTTCTACTCGCGTCACCCAGGTTCAGATTTCTTGTTTTAGATTTGATTGGAGTAAAATTCCATCATGACCAAGCTGGACCAAGTTCAGACCATGGCCAGTCACGCAAAGGAGGATCAGGCTCAAGAGCACATATTGTCACCAAAACTATAAGAGAATAAACGATAGCTCAGTGCACGAAACGAAGTCCGCTCATTTCCTAGCAGTCAAGATGACTTATTCGATTGAGCAACTGGCTCAATTATATGTTAAGGAGATAGTCAGACTTCATGGAGTTCCCAAGACCATCATCTCAGATAGGGATGGTCGCTTTACCTCACATTTTTGGGAGTGTGTTTAGAAGTCTCTCGGCACTAAACTTCGATTCAGCACCGCCTTTCACCCTCAGACTGACGGGCAAACTGAACGAGTGAATCAAGTACTGGAGGACATGTTGCGAGCTTGTGCCTTAGATTTCAAAGGGAGCTGGTGCCGATATCTATGTTTAGCGGAATTCGCTGACAACAATAGCTACCAAGCTACTATTGGAATGACACCTTATGAAGCTTTGTATGGGAGAAAATGCAGGTCTCCGATCTGTTGGTACGGAAGTGGTGAGAAGAAGGAAATGGGGCTCACAACGGATGTCATCGACAGCACCACTCGAGCTATACAGAACATTCGACAACGGATAGAAGCTGCTCAGAGCCGGCAGAAGAGTTATGCAGATATCCGGCGTAGACCATTGGAATTTAATGTTGGAGATTTAGTGTTCCTCAAAGTGGCTCCTATGAAAGGGGTGACGAGATTTGGGAAGAGAGGAAAACTGAGTCCACGATATGTGGGACCGTACCTGATTCTGAAAAGAGTTGGCAAGGTGGCATATGAACTGGAGCTGCTTCAGGAGATGTCAGCTATTCATAACGTGTTCCATGTGTCAATGCTTAAGAAGTGTATTCCAAATATGGATCAAGTGATCGAGCCACAGACAGTACAAGTTCAGGAGGACCTAAGTTATGAAAGCCGATCTATCCAGATCTTGGATCGGGAAGTCAAGAAGCTAAGGAACAAGGAGGTACCTGACAGGCCCAAATTATGTGTCACGAATGTGGGCCTACCAAATTTAGATATAAATGAAATGCTGGAAACCCTTTTTACAATCAAAATCTGAAAATGTAATATAGGGGCCACAGGTCGTATTTTTTCTCGAGGCTAGTTGTAGTGTTTGATTCGAGCTTGGTTTATGTGTCGTTTGTGTTTTTGGGGTTTCAAATAAGTAATTGGGTTTTGGGTTATAATCGAAAATGAAATTGCAATGGAGAAGTAAGAATCTTAAGCTAATGAACTAAGCAAGAAGTTACAATGGTTAACTCAATCAATGGAAAACTCAATCAAGGCACTAAAGCAATTTTGAAAACAAACAAATCTGATTTCCATTGCAAAATGCCACTGCAATTTAGATGGAGCTTCAGGATCTACAACATTCAAACCGAAACATCCACTTGATACAAAATGCATGCAACCAACACTTGGTACGCAAAAAGAGAACTTATGTGCCAAGATACAATTCCAATTCAGAAACAAGTCAAAGGCAATTGAAACTGATTTCCAACATAACCCAAACTCCAAAAGATCTGTTTACTTCCGATACAAATCAATGCAGGAATTCAATCTTTATAGAATGTGCAGAAATTCAGCAACTTGGTATGCAAACAAGCTGTAGAAAATGCTGAAATTCAGAATCAATGAGAAGCAGAAATATGGATTGCAGGAATTAACCCAATTGTTGTGCAGAATTTGATCCAATGCAGAATTGAAATAAACTTGCTTCATAAACCAATGCAGAAATGCAGTAATTAATTAAACAAGGAACTGACAGATGCAAGCTGACAGTACTTGGCACGAAATTCAGAAGCTACAACTGAAAGTGAACTAACAAACTTAATTCTGGACCTGCTGTAATGGTCACTGATGTGCAGCAATGAGGGTGAAACCGAATGCTAAATTTTGATGCTAAGGCTTTGGAGATGCAACAAGCTACAAAGTAGAAGCAACCAAGAAAGCTGAAGCTAGCTTGATACGCAATTTAGCCTTGGAGAAGAATAAAACTGCTGCAGAAAACTCTAGTTCAGAAATAAGGGTGTGTATGTGCAGAAACTGCAAACTAATTCAGGAAACACTAAGCTCCAGAACTCACAAGCAAACTGAGATCGAATTTACCAAATTAATGTATGAAGCAATTCGGAATTGAACTAAACTAACTGATATGAACTGCAAGAACTAAAAACTGATGCGCAAAGTGAAAGTGCAGAAATCGAATTCTGATACGCAGCTAATAATCTGATACGCAAATGCCGAAACTGTAAAACTAAGTGAAACTAAATTGCTTGTTCACTAAACACACTCATTAGCTAACTAACTTGAAGATTCAAAACTTAATTATGGCAGAAACAATCAGAAAACGAAATTACAGCTAATGAAACAGAATCAGAAACTGCAGAAATGAATTTTAACAATCAGAAACGAAATTACAGCTAATTAACTAAAATTAACCAATGAAACTACTCCTCAATTCCTTCTTCAGCTCAGGTACTCCTTGGTCGTCAAGCAAGGGAGAGCCTCGGACCCGCAAGCTCATCAAATCGATGGTAACAGCCCCTGCGATTCAAAACCAGCTCAGATTGCTCAAATCTGAAATTCCCATTCGGTATCCTTCAATTCAGCTGTGTCCGCGATTGATGATGAGTTGGGGATGATCCAAGCAATCTAGGGAACCCCTCCAGAAGCTCGGGTGGATGGAAATGGAGCACAACCGATCCAAAGGCATCAAATGGCAGAGTTGCGGAAACCTCTCAACATCCCTGTTTCTTGGGCAAATTGAGGCTGGAATTTCACCGAGAAGCTTTCCCACTGACCTAGCACATGATCTAAAGGAGAAATCGAGGGGTCGCGCCCCTTTGGATTGAAGAAAATAGCTCAAGAAATGAAGAAGAACTGAAGAAGAAACCGAAGAACGGCGGAGACGCGACGAGGCTGAAAGCAGGGAAAAGTTTGATTAAATACATAAGCATTGGACGGCCCAGATTTCTCCACATTAATCCAACGGCTGATCTTGCTCTGATTGGAGCCAAATTTTGATGATGATGATCTGGGGTCAGGATCTGCCTCGTGGTAGCTCGGATCCTCCAGATGTGCAACGGATGGTCCAGATCAACTTAGTCTTTGAATGAACGATCTAGAGCCCTCCGAGCTTGATCCAACGGTTGATTGAGCTCTGATTAGGATGAAACCTTCAGATCTTGATCATAGTGCTTGATCAACCCTAACCCTAGCTCGGATTGCTTCAGATGGTCCCGGATGGCTCAGATCTAGCCGCTCTTGAATCGGACGGCCCGGATTAATCGTAAGCTTGATAATTTGATCCGGTTCACTTCCGACTCAAGTTTGACCCAATATGCCATAAGTCCTTGAACCTTTGGTGCCTACAAAAATATATCAGAAAATTAGTGTCCAAAAATATGCAAATTTGCAATTAAGTCCAAAATAAGAGGAAATCCTAAAACCTAGGGAAAAATCACAATTAAGCAAGTAAAAATGAGTCAAACATGGATTTAAGCAATTAAAATAATCAACAAAATGGTATCTATCAGTACCCTTAGTCAAGGTTCTATGGCAAAGTCAACGGTTCGAGGAAGCTACCTGGGAACGCGAGGACGAGATGAGACGCAAGTACCCGGAGCTATTCTAAGTTCGAGGACGAACTTTCACGAGGTATGGGGGATTGTAACGACCCGGAAAATTTTCTCAATATTTTCTTTAAAATATTGATCAGGTCTAGATAGTTTTTTAGGAACCTAGAGACACTAGAGCGAACTTTAGCCTAGTTATCCATGATTTTCCCATTTAATTTGAGAAACTAAGTACTAATGGGCCTTATATGGGCTTTCCTAATACCATGGTTATTAGTGGATTTTAGGTAGAATGTAATATAAATATAGATGGGATTTAATTAGGAATATTAGTATGATTATGGGTGGGTCTTAGGGGAATTTTCGAAAATAATAAAAAAATAATAATAATAAAAAATAAAAATAAAATAAAAATAAAGTGCATGCACCAAGGATTGAACCTTGGACCTAGCATACCACCATGCATGTACTAACCAATTCACCTAGCAAGGGAGTGCTATGAGCAAGGTAGTTAAAATCGGGATTTTAACTTGAATCGGAAAGGGTACTTAAAATCGTAAATCGTATCGTAAGATTTTATAAAATTCCTATATATATGCATATAAAATTATAAAGTCATATATATGGATGTCAAATAGCATAAATAATAAAAAAAAACTTTTAAATCGCTAAACAAACTTAGATAAACTTGCATTCATAATCAATATTACATTAAAAATGTCATCCATAAGCCACAAAATAGTCAAATAACTTCCACCAACCGAGCAGGGAAGACACGAGCAAGCGGAAAAATGAGAAGAGATGCGACGGGATTAGCCGATTAGGGCACGCACGCAACTTGGAAAGCGGGTTTTTTCAGATTGAACCGTTTTTTTTAAATGAACCTGGTTCAATGGGAAAAAAGATTTTTTTTTAAAATCGTTAAAATCGTATTTAAATCGTAAAATCGGGATTTTAAGGATTAAAATCGCGATTTCAAAGGGATTTTAACAAATTAGGATTTTAACTCCGATTTAAATCGTTCGGAGGTCAAAAATCGTAAAATCTTAGGATTTTAAGATTTAAATCGGGATTTTAACTACCATGGCTATGAGGGAATGAAGTGGATTTTTGTTAAGGCTAAAGGAAGTGAAGAGTCACCATGAGAGAAGGCACCATGTCTCTTCACTTGCCCCTCTTCATTGTGTATAAATGAGAGGAATGATAACTTAACAATTAAGATAGTTATTCCCTCTTCTCTTCATCCACCAAGCCTCTCCTCTCCTTCTTCTTCCCTCTCCTAGCCGAAACCCACAAGACCCCTCTCCCTTGGAAAGGTTTCACAAGGGAACTTGATCTTGAAGATCCAAGACTTTCTACAAGGATACAAGGGCTAAAGAGAGGCCTCGGGTCAAGGAGTTTTCTTTTGGCTTCTCCATTCAAGGTGATAATCAAAGACAAACCAAGGTAAGACCCCCTCACCTGTGGTATGATTGTTCTTTGATACTTAACAAGATTTAGACTTTTGTTTAAGATTTAAGTTGAGGAAACCATGAAGTGGAGCCTCCCGCCAATGCTGGGTCCCAAGGAAGGATAAGATCACATTGGGTCTATTATATATAACCTTACCTGCATTGCAAGAGGCTGTTTTTGCGACTTGAACTCATGACCTCCAGGTCACACGACAACAACTTTAGTGGTGAAGTCGTCACGTGTCTCTGTCCCGCGATTTACTCTCGTTGACTGGTGGGGACTCTCGTTGAAGGCTGTGGGGCAGGGCCAGTCAGCCAAGCGGATTAGTCGGGGGCAAGCCTGGATACCCTTGTAAATAAAAAAAAAAATTTAGAGTTGCGCCAATGTTTCCCTTCACCAAAACTATAAGAGAATAAGCAGAGAAAATAACATTTTTTCATTTTATTTTGTTACCACAAATAAAAATCTTAAACTATTTGGAAAGAATCCAATTTATACATTTATGATTTATGATATTTCTCAAACTAGGACTATAATATTGCAGATGTATTGCTGCATGATCAAATAGTTGTCATGATTAAATTATTTATGAGGTCGTTCCTTTGATACACAGGTAACTGCATTTGATAATAGGATCGGTTCCAAGTACTTGCTGCAAGCAGATCTTGCACGGAACACTTTGGAAGTATGTTGTGCTTGTCAACATATTTCAATTTTTTACTGAACACTTAAAGCTGGACAATTCTATATTGTTACTGTTTGGGTCAACTTTGCAGGAGTTCTGTAGTGGACTTCTTCATGGTACTTTGCTACCATACTTCAAGTCAGAACCAATTCCAAATGAAGTATGTAACGTATATGTGATTACCAATTTTGTATACACAATATTCACATCACTCATCCTGTTATTCTTTCTTAAATGATATTATTTCCTACATGCAATTTTTTCAGAACACTTAAAATTACAATATTCTGAAATTTTCTAAAATGTTTTTTCTCTGATAAGGAAATTTATTGTCCTGAAAGGGTTTCTTTTTTACTTTTTAAAATCACCGGCAACAACATGAACAGGAATGCATTGGTGATCCAATAATAGTGTGGTCTATGCGTGATCATGATTATAGATTTATTTTTCATTGATTAGTTATTAGTATAGGTAATTAGAAATAATCCATCCAGAAAAGTACCCTCCTATATTTCCATGTGAATCAAAGTTACCAGACAATTAAGATCATGGTTCTACTTTGACTTTCTATATGATTTACTTGGTTCCCATGAATTTTGATCGAAATTTCTTTCAAGTAAATACTTGTGCTATTTGTTTTATTGCTATCATGTTTTAAGTCTGTTCTTTTTCTTTCATGAAAAACACAGAAGGGGATGATTGAGAAAGTTGTCGGTAAGACGCTCAGTGCTTCTGTCTTGGAAAGTGCAGAAAGTGTTTTTTTAGAGGTATTTGCTTCGCTTTTTTTTTTTTTTTTTGTTGCTGCACTGCTGAAACATTTGTTCACATGTTACTCATAAATACTTTGTTCGAACTATAGGTCTACACACCCTGGTGCATGGACTGCGATGCTACTAGCAAGCAAGTACAGAAATTAGCCAAGCACTTTAGAGGGATGGAGAATCTGAAATTTGCCAGAATAGATGCTTCTTCGAATGAGCACCCGAAGCTGGAGGTACAAAATTCAGGCATTTGAAAACAATAGCGAAAAGAATAGGGAAACAAGATCAGAAATTCTTTATAGTTGCCTTTAGTTTTTTCCGGATGCTGATAATTATTTATAATTTAAGCTGGAGTATATTCTTTATTATTGATTAGAGTGTTTTTCTTTGTTTATGCATAAGATAGGAATAATTTTCAATTTTCTGATACTCCAACACATTATCAATACATTATTACATGATCCAAATTCGATTCAAATTGTGCGACAAATTTTTGTTCAGAGGATATCAATTGCATTCAGCTTCACTTATCAAAAAAGGAACTCCTGATAATGTACATATATCTAGCAACCCAAACCTTCTATTTCAATAATTTTGTTCCTGATTTATCCAAACCTTCAAGTGTTAGCTTTTAGTATTGTCTCTGACATTTTAACTTCATTATTTGAGTCTGGCAATTATTGTATTTTGATCCCAGATAAACAACTACCCGACACTTCTACTCTATCCGGCCGGGGACAAGTCAAATCCAGTATGTACTACCGGATAGTATTGTTTCCTATCAATTACGATTACTTTCTGTCTGTACTAATAAATGCCTAGCAATTTTCAGATCAAAGTTTCCAAGAAGTCAAGCTTGAAGGAGTTGGTTAGCTTCATAAAAATGAATGTTAAAGCAGATGAAGACAGAGGAATCCTGGGCAAGAATGGGCATAAGAAACAGGAATTGTAACAAACAAAATGTTACATGCAGATTCTCATGATTTTGTAGTGTGTGATTTTTTTCTTCTCCTCCAGATGAGTTTTAAATTCTCATCGGAAAGTTATAACTAAATACATACAGTTATATCTCATTGCGAAAACATGGTAATGTGTTTTTAATTTGCAGTTCCTGCTTCAAAGCCAGTAGACTGTGTTTCTATATAAACCAAGGCAGTGTGTTTGTGTTATTGTGTTGTGTTGCTACTCCAAACTATAACACATAATTGGCAAATATCGAAAATTGTTGGCGCTTCAGGAGAAGGCTTATTTCACAGGAAATATTTTTAAATCCCAAAAGTTGGACTCTTTCGGATTAAAATGAAATTGCCATACTTAAGTGCTAATAGTTAGAGCTAATAGATGGGCCAATTCGTGGTGAGGCGGATCGGTCCCTAGCGGCCCAACTATTTGGTGGGATGGGCCGATCCATCATCTTAGTGGGTTGGAAAATTTTCAATCCAATCTAAGATGGGTTACGGATTAGGCGAACCAATCTACAACCCTATCAAAAATTTTAAAAAAATTTAAAAATTTCATACCTATTTACTTCAAAAAGGTGTCATCATATATATCATAAATGTATATTTTAAATATAAATGGATACAAACGAGTACTCATATTTGATGAAAAGTATTATTTTATTTTAAAATTATAATAAAGAAAGATAAAAAATTGATAAAAAATTTGGCTTAACCAACGAGCCAATCCAAGTTTGTCGCAAGTCGATCCACGCAGGTTGCGGGCTTAGGCGGGTTGACCCGCTGCGGACTTGGTTTGATAAAATTCCAACTCAACCTACTTAAATTGTTTGATGGGATGGATCAACCCGATAGTTCCAACCCAAATTGACGACTCTACCAATGGTTAAGTGGCAATACCTCTTAAGATACAATTGTCTCGAATATATTAATACCTTGAATCTAAAAACATTATGAACTCCTCTTATTTTGGAACTCTCTTAGTACTCAAAGAGAGAAGATTGCTCTTGAATTAATTAAATGAAATGCGTAGAGAAGTGAATGAATATACTTTTGAACACAAAATTAGAGGGATAGGTGAAGGGGCTTACTACTACTACTACATCCTTTCTCAAGAACCTTGGCGCCAAGTGTGTGCCTTCCTATTAGCTACAACAGTCATGTGAGTTGCAATTGCCTAAAACAGATGAAGGTTGTGACAACAATTTGAGATATATCATGGTCTATAGAATTGACATAACATGTAAAATGAAAATAATAAGTAGAAGATGGTTGAACTAGGGAAGCAATATTGAAGGCCATGAAGTAGACATTTTGTTCCTTGAGAGGTATTATGGGCGTATCACTGTGAATCATATGTTGGACCGTTGGTAGCGACTAGGGGTAAATAGACATTTGTAGATCTCTTTTGTTCTCGTCTAAAGAGTTAGTTATGTAGCAGAATGAATAAATATAAATTAAAAAACAAGAATGCGAAAGAAATTCAAATCACACAAAGATTTATGTGATTCGGAACCCCCAATTTCCAC